>CANSGD010000352.1:150000-337775 GCA_947645195.1 Patellifolia procumbens
AAAAGTTCAAACTGAGAAAGGGAAGGGAACCGTTAGCAATAGAAATCATTCAAGACATTATCATTGCATTTTTGTTAACCTCTCTCTCACGTCTCACCTGATTGAAGCTCCCCATCTTTCCATTTTCAGAAATTTCCTTGAAGCTTTCCCTCTCCCCTCTTCTCTCCTTCTTCTATTTCCCGATCATAAAAACCCTATTTATTGCAAAATTACTCCTTTTTATTAAATTTTAAATTGAATCATTGAATCCATTAGAGAATGATGTGCTCTTAATCGCCATTCAAGCTGTTGTAAAGGTGACAACTGATTTCTCGCCCTTTTTTCCCGATTTTGATGCAAGATATCCTTAATTAATTACATTTTTGGTGATAAGAGAATTACGACGATTAAACTATGTTTGTTTTGCTCTAATTTTGTTGATTTGATCTGCATTTTACAATTTTTAGAATTCATTTTAGTTTATTTGAAGTAATTTCGTCTATTCTGTGGAGGGTGAAACGATAAATTACGGGCTAATATTGCAAGAGTATGTGTAATTGCAGTTAACAAAAGGTGCTTTGTTGGTCAAATTCTTTAGTATTAAGTTTGAGGGTGGGTTAGCCAGTGAATTAGATTCATTGGATAGACTATGCTTATCATGTTTTACAGGCAAATTAGCTAGGATTATTAGCTTAGTAGATGAGACTGTTTTTCCCACAGGCTGAGGTGTTTAATCCATTATTCCAATTTGTTATATTTTTTCACATCAATTTTAATGTTCTTGGAAACCATACTGACGACAAATTCATGTTAGCGTACCTCAAGTCATTTTCGAACTAAGGCATTATTGTTGTTGGTATTATAATGTAGTGTTCTTAATTGATCTGTTAAAGTTTTGGTTTGGTTCACATTGCGGTAGTATTTCAACACTATTTGAATTTAACCCTTGTTTTTGTAGAATGCACGATTGTGTAGATTATTTTTAAGCGAGAAACGAAAATATTTAAAAAAAGGAAATTTAGTTTACTTATCATTGGAGCGTTTGTTAAGGGTAACCACGTAATTATAGAGAACAATTTAGAAGTTATCTTTACTTTTACATACACCTGAATTTCATACAACATTCATACATTACTTCTACATTAGTGTCTTATGCTGCCCAAGGCCTCCAAAATGTTAGATACGGGCCGAGAAAAGAGGATAGTTTAGCATTAGAGGATCATAATCATACCGTAACTTGAGTTTCTGCCTTTTTGTTGCTCGAGTTGATTCCCTAAGCTGTGGAGTTGGTTCCTTCGCATATTAGTGGAGAAAGAAGGATCTAAAGATCTTTGAGTAGTTCCAAAAAGCTTCTATTCCTTAAAGATTTTTATCCCTTTTACTTCACATAGTATCAATTTGGGTCCATCGCCACATCTTTTTACTTGGTTTACTTTGCGTTTAGTTGGCCCTTGGATTAGCCAACACATTTAGAGGTCGGAAAAAAAGATATATTAGTTGGGTATCATAGATTTATAAATTAGACATGATGAACATTCATTTATACCTCTCAGAGCTAGTAGGTAGTTAGTTTGTTTGTTTGCTATTGGTGTGTGAATAAAGTCACGTTTGCTTATATGTGGTTAATCAATCTTGATTGATAATGAGACTAACTTTGCGTCAAGTTGTCCCTTGGCTTAGGCGACACATTTGGAGGCTACTATATATTGGTGGGGAGCCTAGATTTATAACATACACATGTTGAACATCAATTTATACTCCTATAATCTAGTAGTTAATGTGGCTATCTCTTTCTTGTTGGTTTGTGAATAAAACTCTATGTTACTCGGGCTCTTCGTTTTACCTTTTGTGCCAGATCTTCTACACTTGCACATATGGATACTTGGCACTTTATTTTGGGCCAACATCAAGGAAATCTTTTGGTAAATGGACGATTCAGACACGTACCCGGGTCCGACATAGGTAGTCAATCAAAGTAACGTAGATATAAACCACATTTGCTTATAAGTGGTTAGTCTATTTCAATGATGATAATTTGAACCACTACAGACCTTGGAAAAAAAGTTTGGATGATTCCTAACAAACGGTTAAAGTTTAAGTTATACTAATAGCACTTTGTTATGTACTATTGTACTAGTTAAAACTTGATGTTTTTTAATATAACTTTAGTTTGCTTAAATCTCTTGTATAAATAATGAAGTTTAGCTGCCCATTGACATTGACGTAGATGATGTTTTTGAGAAGATCTACACAAGCCGAGTTGGATGCTTTTTATCCAATTAGACCAGAGTGCCAAGAAAGTGTTCCAAAGCCCCGATTCAAGCTTAGGGTGAGAACACAACATTTTTCATACCTAGAGCGTGGTTTTTTCCTTAGCAATTACAAAGACATTATTTTGTTTATTATATATTGTCCTCATCAGTTTTTAATAAGATTTGTAGGCAAAACTTTTTGGCTTCTTACTAGAATAGGAGTTTTAAGCATTTATCCTCTTGATGCATCATGCTCATAGTAATTAAATCTAAGCTATTTGTTTAGACGGTTTACATTAAACCACTGTATCATTGACTCTTTCTCTTTCTAGTCCTATGTAAGAAAGCTTTGTTTTTTTCTTCCTGATATTATGTACTGATTATGTTTTTTTCAGACAGGAAAAACGCTTAGTGCAAGGAGGTGGCATGCTTCATTCTCTGAAGAGGGTCAGCTGGACATTGCAAGAGTACTAAAACGGATTCAACGTGGGGTAAATCCTTAATGTATATGTCATTTTCGTCTTGTTTACATTGGTATAGCTTATTATTTTTATCAACGTACCACATAGTTTTTCCTTTGTTATTTTCATTTGCTGGTGGTATCTCCTCTTGAAGCTTCTGCTATCCCTTTTTAAGTTATGTTATTGTCTTTTAACTCTTTGATGTTATTGGTAACTGTGCAATGAGAGATGATTGTTTTTATTGGTCCTTGTTTACTATTGTGCTACGTGACTGCTATCCTTTTCTGTTATGTTCTTGTGTATCAGTTCTTTAATATTATTGGTGATTGCGCATAGAAAAGTGATCGTTTTGTTGATGACTGAGCTTATTATTATGCTATGTGAATGTTGTTGATGTCGTGTTGTTTCACTTATATTATGTACCAGATTGGTGGTGGATATCTCAACTAGAAGTACAGTTCTGTTTATTTCCTTTTCACTTTTATTTGTTCTAGGGTGTTCACCCCTCTATACGAGGTGCCGTCTGGGAGTTTTTGCTGGGCTGTTATGATCCAAATAGTACGTTTGATGACCGAAGTCTAATCAGACAACGCCGAAGGTAGTGTTAACTTGCAATTGTGGCTACTTACTTGTTAATGACTGTTTGGCTGGCTGATTAATAGCATGAACCAAGTTGCATCATAACTTCCAAAGTCCAGCTTTTAGCTCTATATTGTCATCACTTGCTGGTGGCTGCAACATGATCATCAGTGATGGTTTATGCACCTTTTGTCATGGACTTAATCATGTTAGATAACAACACTTAGTTTTGTTTCCTAAATTCATTTAACTTGTGGTTGATATAAGAGGATGTTCTCTTTGAACTTTTGCAACAATTAACATGGTTTTACAGGCTGGTAAAGCTGTATACTTTAGCATGCATGTTATCTAATTGAGTCGTGTGATCCTTGTATACTTTGGCATGAATGTGTGTGCATGTAAGCTGACTGAGTTCGGTATTTTACATTCACTTAGAGAACAGTATGATGAATGGAAAGCAGAGTGCCAGAAGATGGTACCTGTTATTGGTAGTGGGAAGTTTCTCACGACACCTATTGTAACTGATGATGGACAACCAATAGATGACGTGCTGGGCAGACATGGTGATCAACAAGGGAATCAAGATCCTGCTTTTGAGAAGAAAGTGATACAATGGAAGCAGGTTCTGCCTCAAATTGGTATGCAATTGGTACATGAACATCTATTTCACTACCCCCCCACCCCCAACAAAACAAATTCATAAACCCTACGTCTGATCATGTCCATTCTCCTGTTCATATCTTTCAGCCGTTGTTTTTACTAATAGTATCCGATATTGGAAAAGGTATCATCAACTAATTAATGGGAATTCACATTGTATAAGTAGCTAAAAATGCGAAAGTTCTTTTATTTTTCAAATAAAGTATATAATTTTTTGTGGAAAACCCCAGTAACTTTCATCTTTTTGCAGACAACCCGCTGGATCTTTTTTCCTTGCAAATAACACCCGTAACTGTTGTTAAATTGTTGGTAGCAACAAGGAAGAAAATCGGGGATGCGGTCGCGTTCGCGGTAACGGTCGCGATAACGCGGGAGCGGCTTGTATCGGTCGAATAGAGACAAATCGCGGTTGACACGACGTGAATTTTTAAAAAATTCACACAATTAGTATTTTAACCTCAAAATGGCATTTTTGAAGTCTTATAAGTATTCTTATAACTTAATTTGACCAAAGCAATCATATGGGTGGGTTACACATATGGTGAATAAAAAAATACTTTAAACATGAGATTCATATCCTATTATATATATAAATTGATACTAAATCATATATATTATTCAAGTTGAAAGCCTATGGCAAGTTTTTATCCTTCCGTTGGTGTGTCTCTATTGTTTTTGTGCTAGTGTGCTACTATGCGTATTTTCCCTTTCTCTTTTTTTGACCAATTTTGATATGATAACGGATGTAACGGGTAAAAAACGCTCTAATGTGGCGAGTTACTGTTACGTAACGGACAACGCGGTGAGTTGGACGTGAATTTCATCGCGGCGTTACGTCACGACATTTCGCGTAACGGCAAGTTCAAAATCCGTTACATAGCGACCGTTACGTTATGTAGCGGCCGAGTTTTGTTTCCATGGGTTGCAACCCCAAAACCCTAAATTCGTTAAAATTGAGCATCAATTGGGGCCCAAGACCTTTTTTTTTTACAAAATAACACCCATAACCTTTGTTAAAGTGTTGGTTGCACCCCCAAAACCCTAAGTCCATTAAAATTACATAAAGACACGATGAAATTACATGAATTTCCGCTCAGTAATTGATCCGAATTGCTTTCTCTCTCTCCTCCCTCAATTCAATTCATTTCCCACTTTCACTCTCTTCATTTTGACAATTTCAGCATTAACCCTTGTTCTCATGTATTCATTCATTTGTACTTCAATGTCACTTCATGGTCTAATAGCCTCCTCTTCAAAGACGTTCATTGATCAAAAGCTGCACAATAATACATTCACCTTAACAAATTTATATTTGAAGAGATATTGAGTGTCCACGAAACTATGCTTTTGTCATGAAGTGGTGGCTAGTCGATGCTTTTTCAATTCAGGGCCTCTTGAAATTTATCACATTGTTAATTGGAGGTATATTTGCTAAGTTGTATTCTCTCTAGTCCTATTTGACGTTTCCATTAGGAATTTGGGTGAAACATGTGAATTGTAGTGAATGCGATTCTTGTTAAATTTATAATATCTTAAGTATATTTTTGTACCTTTTTCCTTTTGAAAAGTAAGAAAGAAAGAGAAGTGGGTGATTAGAAAATTAAAAATATAAAGTGGGTGAGGAAGATAAAATAGAATAGTGTAGTTAATATATGGTTGCTAGAGGGTAAGAATATTTCCAGGAATAGGATAGCCGAGAGAACTCATCTTGGGGTGGGATTACTACTTACTAAACTATTTTCTGCAGTTATCCGCTCCGGACTTGGCTACCTAACACTAGAGAGCACCCTTCCCGGTCCTCTCGTACTAGGAAAAGGTCCTTTGAATGCTCTAATGCCACGCTGGATATGGACCAAACTGTCTCACGACGTCCTAAAACCCCGGTTAATGTAAAGTAGAAAATGTTCAAAGTAGTAAGAGCTTTTAGGAACACACAAAAAAGTAAACAGGAAGAACAAAAATGAATGGAGTATATCCTATCTTATATCATAGCTTGATTGTGAACCATAATAATATGATACTATCTTTGGAAGAGTAGCTTAGGGATTGACTAAACATATTCCATTTGGATTCAGTTTTTCCCTTATTAGGTTTATTAGTAGTTGATTATATAAATAATTTAGTATTTAAAAATTCTGGCAATATATTAAAATTTTGGCAATGTTTAAAAAAGTTCAACTAAAAAAATAAGTAGACATCGTTTTTTTTGGTTCTCCATCCTTTCTTTGTCGTTCGAAGATTCATCTTAGTGATGTTTATTTTAGAGTCTAGTTCATGTTAGGTCTTGCAAGAAGAGAGTAACATATTGAAGAGGAGAGGCAGTAGAATAAAGATTTTTTTTTGTCAGGAAAGATACAAATATTAAAGATCGCCTTCTCATAAGGCTGAAATTGAATTGAAAAAGGGTAACTTGATCTATTATTAATCTGAAAGAAGTTTCTAAAACTATTGTATACTACCTCCGTATCAAATTAGTCGCTACATTTTTTTTTTCCACGCTTATCAAGGAAGTGATTTAAGGGTGTAAACGAGCAAATTAATCTATGAAATTTTAACACAAGTAATATAGAATCTTATTTTTGCTTGTATAAAAATTTCATCGAAAAATTTACTCGTTTACACCCTTAAATCGCCTCCTTGATAAACGTGAAAAAAAAGTGTAGCGACTAATTTGATACGGAGGTAGTATTTGTATTTTTCTAACCTTAATTAGTATGCCTAAGTTTTCATTTTCAACTACACATTAATTTTAACCCAGTATGAAAGAATTGAAGAGTGGAGGAGTAATCAAATTGTAAGGGGCAGGGGAAGACCTAAGATGAAATGGATGAAGGTAATTGAAAGTGATATGAGGTTATTTGGGATTGAGGAGAGCATGGCGTTGGATAGAATTGGGTGAAGGGGCAAAATCCATGTGGAGGAAGGGGTGTGATTATTGCATTTATTTGTTTTTCTCAATTGTGTTGGTTTTTGTGTTAAAACCTTTTGTTGAAAACCTCTTTTAGAAACTTTTAAAAAAAACTTTTTACCGCTCTTGGCGATGCCATCTCCTTTGGCAACGGTTTCAGTTGACGATTCATGTTAGCCGACCCCAAATCACTTTGGGAATAAGGCTTAGTTGTTGTTGTTGCTCCCTTGCCTCTTACAAGCTTTTTTTTCATAAAAAGTGGAATTCAAGAAAAGAAGCTTACCGTATTCTTATGGAGCAAATAAAAAGGGACTACCAAAGTACAAAAATCAAAATTATGTAATTTTTTGGCGGCCTTAAGTTCCTTTGCTGTTTTCCTTTTCTCTACTGACATAATTTAGAGCTTTATACCAACTTATAAACCTTTTTTAAATATTATTTTACTCTTGGAAATGCATTGTAAATATATTACATTTCAGCGATTACTATCATACCCATGGAATTAGAAATCAGCTGTTGTGTTACATAATGGTCACTATGAAAGAGATTTTTAATTTGTTGTTCTGCAAAATACGGCTGCATAACAATGTGATACAAACCACATCCTTCTTGCCGCTTCTTCCATTACATAATGGTACTCGCTTAGAACGTGTTTTTCCCGTTATATTCATTAGTTTGTCTGAATTGGCCAAGAGGAAGAGAGAGGAACCATAGAACGAGAGAGTGGAAACATAAGTTTTAACAGATAAACAGACATCAAAAGAGAACATGACGTGTATAAGTAACTACTCATTTTCCATATTTATACGACCCAACTATATGATAGGTTTGTCATATTAAGTTGTGAGGATCTATGTTACTCCGACACCTTCATTTACCTCAAAAATCGGGTGTCGTGTCGTGTCGTGTCCGACACGACACCTCACTTGGATACTTCATTTTAAACTAAAAACTTGACTTTTTTCTACAAAATAGCCGAGTCGGACACT
Organism: Patellifolia procumbens; assembly: GCA_947645195.1. Taxonomy (NCBI): domain Eukaryota; kingdom Viridiplantae; phylum Streptophyta; class Magnoliopsida; order Caryophyllales; family Amaranthaceae; genus Patellifolia; species Patellifolia procumbens. The sequence continues at coordinate 157,829 of CANSGD010000352.1, forward strand.
TGGACACCCGTATCCGAGTAGACACTCAATACGTGTCTGAGTAACATAGGTGAGGATACTTCTCAAACTTGAAATGCAAATTTGAGGTTAAAAATCCAATAACCATGACCTTTCCATTCTTCCATTATAAGCGTCTGTATCAGACTATCATCTCACCAGTATCCATGATTTTATTCCTTCAAACCCAATAATTGTCGGTTATACCTCGGTTTGTCATTTTGTCATTAGTAGCACGCCAAAACAGAAAATTAGTATAATTGTTTCCTTTACTAATCGTTTTGGTTTAAGCTTATTAGGTATAAGTTCAAATCTTGTCTAGTTTAGAGTCTACATGGGTAGGGAAGACTGGAGGATTCCTCCAGGATATGTTACTGGCTTTGTTTGGCAGGAGGAAAGTGGATTGAGTTCAGTGAAACAGTCTCCATTGTCCTTTTATAATTTCCTCCTTTTTCTCGCTCAAAATTTCTTAAGTGAGCTGCTAATACTAGTGTCAATTTTTAACAACCTCAAAATAGACGTGAGTTGCTTTAACTTAGAATAAGTTAATAGAAGTCACCTTTTTTTTTTTTGAAGGAATAATTCTATATTTATTCAAAACAGCCGACAACCACCTTCGATCGTTTTCTTATGAACGAAGTCATTGCAAATTTTCTTTGAGGTAGCTTTTTGTTGAGTATTTTAAAAAGAAGGCGCTTTTACCATGAATATTGTTAATGTTTTTTTTATAAAAAAAGTCCATTTTCGCCGTTATTGATCCCTATGGATCAAGGCTATGTTACACGTATGTGTTCAAGTGTTTGACTCTCACACATCTATTTTACGAAAAACTTTCCTTGATTTTGGCCTAAAATTAAGTGTCGAAGCACCCATACTCATGTTCTGAGTGTCGAGGATCAAGGATCAGACACAGGTACTATCACATGGGTATTGTCCAGGATCAGACATGGGTATTGTCCAGGATCAAATATGGGTACCATCGAGGATCACACACGGTCACACGGGACTCGAAGTAACTTGAAGAGTCCGAGTTATATAGGATCAAGGCAACTTAGCATGAAATACAAGGGGATCTATGTAGTTGGTTATCTTTAGGTTTTCGTTGTGAGTAAGCTCAAAGGTCATCATGCAATATTGCAATGTACTGTACATAATTTGAGCTTTAAATATTTCTTCCATCCTAGAATTCGGAGATGGCAACTTTTGTGATTTTATTGCACAAAAGTCTAATATTTTATCCGAATCAATATTTTATTACACTAGGAAATACTTTCTGTGTTTCACAACACTCGCAATATTTCTTGCATACACGCCTATGCCATGCATATTTTGAACCTTAATATCTCTAATTATTGATAAAAATAAGATTTAAAAAAGTTGTTATCATGAAAGTATGTATTAAAACGAATCAAATAATATCCCATTTGGCTTTATCTTTTCCTAACTTGCGAGAAAATATGGATTAAGATTGGTAGATGAATAGTTATTACTTTGCTAATGTTGCAAGTATTGAGAAACAGAGGAAGTATAAGTTTGGGTTGTAAGCTTCAATCCATGTCTTCATACCTTCATAGCTTCGATTATGCATTTTTGTAATCAGCCAGCGGGCCTGTGGTGCAGGACTCTAGTGGCCCCTTTTATGTTAGGCCGGCGGTGCCTAAGTTATGACAATGCCTCTTTTCTCTAGCTAATGCAAATTTTACCTGATCTTCTTGCAATCTAGTACCATAAATGAAGTAGGACGACTTGAATGAAGTTTGTTTTCTCTTAGGATAGCTTTGCCTCTAATACATGCTGACTTCTTTTTGAACAAATGTAGTGGCCAATGCGAGAGAGAGCTGTTCCTTGAAGAGATAATGTAATGAAATAGCATAAATTACAAGTGATTATGGACTGAAAACTGACATGAAAGGAAGACCAAGTCAGGATATGATTGTATATGATGATGATGATCACCTATTACAACCTGGCCAATCTTCGGAGAGGAATGGCACTCTCCCGATGAAACTTAGTGACTACTTTTCCACAATATGTTTCCACAATATTCAACATATCTTCCCACACCTTAATTTTCTGTATTTATAGGATTTCTTCTCTCCTTAATGTTCTATCTTATTTCCTAAGCTAATCTCTAATTAACTAAAGATGCACGAGGAATAATACCCCTCTCCCCTAGGCCAGTTGATTACATTACCGGGCGCCCAAAACTTCCACCTTGTCCTCGGTGGATAGTAATCGTGATCATCTTCGCCACCATCATTACTTCCAATACTCGGCGCCCAAAGCCATTAGCGATGATCAAAGTATTTTTGAAGTTGACGAAGTGCAACTCCTTGTTGATAAATTTCAGCTCCATGTTATGGCGAGGGTGGTCAATTCAGTGTGAAAAAGTGGGCTTGATTGTGGATAAAAAGTTATGGGCATGGTAGTGGACTGTAGTCACGGGTCAAGTGAGGGAGATTGGTCAGTGTAGAGCTGCACTGGAATGTGCTGAAAAAATATGAAGGCTGGGTACGTGGGTGGGTGTTTGGTTGGGTGTTGGAGTTGTTTTTTTGTGGGTTGGAGGGAAGATTGGGTTGAAAGAATGTTGGTTTTATGAGTTGGAGGGTAGAGAATAGGGGGTTGGGAAATGGGCACGTGGTATTGGGCCTTGAATTATCCTTGGATCTTTCTTCAATTTGGTTGGGTGGGCTAAGGATGTAGCGAGGTTTATCTGTTTCTAAATGGGTTGTGTTACTTTGATAAAGATTGGACTGATGCAGTGTTAAGGTCTCTAAAGATTAATTCGCTTCTGACTTAAGGCGAGGCCCATCTTCTTTTAAGAAGGCTAAGCATATTGATTTGATAGAGTGGAATGAGGCTCGGCCGCAAGTATACTGGTTTTAAGCCTAACCTTTTTCATCACTTCAGCCCGCTGTCCTCTTTCGATAGTTCATTTACGAGAATCCTATTGTCTGTAAAGAGTAATTGGGCAGACTTTTTGTGGTTTCAGATAAGGGTCTTTCTTCTCCTGTTTTTATGGCCGAGTCTTGAGCGTGAATAAAATCATGTGACCTATTCCTTATCTCAACACTGATGTAATCTTCAAAGGCTTTTACCAGTTTGCCCTTAATTTCATCTACCGTATCCTTCTGAAAGGTTGTGGAGTAATCCCCACTAATGCGTTGCTGCAACTCCATCACCATATTCACCAACCTTGCCATCGGCAAGGAAGCTTGAGTCCTCACCTTTAGTTGCACCAAAGAAGTCTCTCGGTTCACTATGAGTGAACTCAAGGAGAAGCTCCGGTGCTCCACCTTGTGTCCAAACCACGTCGGAGCGGGATGAGCACAAAAACATCACATCAATTCTACCCATTAAGAGGACAACCGTCGTTGATGTTCACATTCAAACCACCACCACGCCACATCGCCTTTGAATTCCAGTTGTGCCAGCCTCTAGCTTCCCCTCCTCATCCAACCTGAAAAATTGGAAATAGTTTCCCAAGCGACAGTCTCTGGATATTTTCCATCAAACACCAGAAGTTGAAGCGTCGGCCCCTTCCTTAGATGATCTGAAATATTCCCATCTCTTTTGCTTTTGATGTTCGCGAAGACCTCTCGAATCCTCTGCCACATATGCTCCAAATGGATCCTTGCTTGCTTTGCACATTGTTGTTGACGAATTCGACCATGGAAACGAGCAACCGCGTCTTTGAGAAGTTGTACTGATTGCTCTAACGTGGGCCAAGCCAGTTCCTCCGCAACTATTTATGCGCCTTGACAGATAGTGTTAGGCGCCACTAAATCACCTCTAAGCTGTGTTTCAACATTATTTTTTTGTATTTTTGTATTTTTAGGTTTTTCTAAGTTATACCCCTAAACTTTTTGATACTTTAATCCATGCCCATGGTTATACAAAGTTCTCAGTTATACCCCTATTTTAATCTTTATTAATCTAAAGTAACATCTGACTGGTCATATTAGGGACGAACATTAGGTTAATCATGAATGATGTTAGTAATTATTGGAATTTGAAATAAAAAGCGAAAAATGTAACGGCAAAATCATAAATGGTGTTGAAATCCCTTTATTACAATGGGAGAGTCCTCATTATAACTAACACTGTTTATGACTTACCCCTCTCTTTTTACCTTTTCCTATTTCAAATTCAAATAATCCCTAACATCATTTGTGGTTAACCTTTGTATGTCATTAATATGACCTGTCAAAGGTTACTTATGATTAATAAATATTAAAATAGGGGAATTGAAAATTCTGTATAACCATGGACATAGCTTAGAATATCAAAAAGCTCAAGGGTATAACTTAGAAAAACCCTTTATTTTTTTTATCATATGATATTCTTGGAGCAACCAGATCTAATGAATCAGCATAGGTTACCAGAGATTATGGATCGAAAACTGATATCAAAGGAAGTACAAGTAAGGATATGATTGTATCTGATGAAGATCACCTATTACAACCTCACCAATCTTTCGAGAGGAATGACACTCTCCCACTGATAGTTACTGACTACTTTTCCACAATATTCAGTATCTTCTCACTCCCTAATTTTCTGTATCTATATGATTTATTCTCTCCTTACTAACTAAAGATGCACTAATAATAATACCCCTCTCCCCTAGGCCAATTCAGAACTCCATTTCATGAGTTAGACTTTGGTCAAGGAAAGGGCCTCTTCGACCAAGTTAGTTTTAGTGTTACCTGCGGGAGATTAATTTATATCCATTTTGCGACTTTTCTTTGTGATTTTGTGTATCGATTTTTTGCTCAATAATTATCAAACCCCAAGAGAACTCTTTCTTTTCCAATAATTGTTAGTGAATTTGGAATCTATGGCTTTTAAAGCTGTAGTAATTGCTTTGCTGTAGGCCTGTAGCTCTAGAGTCTTTTCTGAAAGAGCTCTGGTAGCAGAGAAATTGAAAATCAAAAGATTTTTGAGTCTATAATTTTTCACAGAAATAGAAAACTGTCTTCTCAGTGATCAGATCTCTAGAATTATCTGGCTTACAGAGTTCTTTCTCCCTCGCCCGGGAAGAAAGAAAAAGCAGCCTCCTTCTCCAACTTTTGTTTTTCCAGGGTTTCAAGGAGGCTTCACTATGCACCCAAATCATGTAGTTTAGGATTTAATTGTTCTCCATTGCATGAGAATCAATGAAGTCATGAAAGTTAGCATTTGAAGGGGGTTTCTGTAGTGGTTAGACGTTTTAAGCTGGCGATTGATTGGCTTTAAATTTAGAGTAGGGATAATGTGGACCACTTTAATTGAGTACAGCTTGTGTGGACACTGGACAGTATTTAAACTGTTTGTGTAGAACTCTGTTAGATATCTTGGTTGTCTTCAAATCAGATGCATCTGTTCTTGGTACTTCTTGTTGATCGCTGTAATTTGAATTGTAGGTTTAGATGTAGTACGAACAGATCAGCCACTTGTGTTTTATCAGGCTGAAAGTAATCAGGCAAAGATCTGGAATGTTCTCTCTATATACGCTTGGGTGGACAGTGACATTAGTTATGTTCAAGGTATGGATTCTGATTCCTCACCCTTTTTGACGCCTTTTAATTATTCTGACTGCAATTATCTCATTTTAAGACAAAATAATCCCGTTTTAAATATTAATCCGAGTATCTCAATAAGCACAAACTCAACAAGTGGGGTGGAGCATGCAATATTTATTTCACAATTTCTGCATATGGATATCTCCTTCCCGCTCTGGGGTTCACGTGATATGTGTTTTTAAAAGTAGATGTATGGTTCGTCTTCTCAAAAAATAGATAAGATTCATTTTGGTTAAAACCAATAACAGAAATGATCAAATTCTATTCAATAAGTCAAAATATTAAGAAATAATACGTCCTCCGTTGTTTTATACTTGCACCATTCGATTGATGCACAACATTTAAGGAGAGGAGATGGATAGAGAGAAAGAAAATGTGGACCCATGTGATAGGAGAAAGGTAGAGAGAATTTATTGCCCAAAAACGAAATGGTGCAAGTAAAGAAAACAGAGGAAATATAAAGTATGCCATTCGGATACTGGATTTAGAATTTATTAAATTTTTACTTACCAATCTCTATTAAATGCTTATTTTTCCAACTAAGTGACGAGCAGTCTTCTTGAAACAAAGGTCGACAGTTTTCCATCCCCGCGCTTAAGAGAATCAATAATACTTTAATACTTTGATGCAGAATTGTCTGAAACTACTTCAGTAAGTTATGCTAACTTATGTGCAGGAATGAATGATATTTGCTCTCCAATGGTCATACTTCTTGAAAATGAAGCAGATGCCTACTGGTGCTTTGAGCGTGCAATGCGTAGATTGGTAAGGATGTTGTGTACCTTCAGCAATCTTTGTTTTCCAATTGTAGGTGATGTTATATGTAGATTTAGCCTTTTTCCTTAAATCTACTACCTTAAAACTCTCAGGTTAGATCTTAGAGTAATTCTAGTCCATACGTGTAGTTCAGGTTGGCTTAAAATGTCAGATTGAATGCGGAATAACATCAAGTTAGTTTATGACTTGAGATGTAATTGTAAATACATTTCGCGGGGTTATGTATCATCCAATTTGCGAAAAAGGAAAAATAGCCGCATGCAAGAAAGTTCATGTAAAGCTCATTAGTTCAAAAGAGCAAGCTTTCTAACGCATGTTCGTTTTCACCAACTTGTTTGAAATCTAGCGACAACCTCTATCTGCTTTCCAGCTCCGATTTTCTATATTTTTTTTTTTTTAAAATGACGAGTACTTATGAAGCTTCAGTCTATAATTATTGTAGTCTAATTATCCCTCTTCCGTTTTTTTATCTCATGGTTACACTTTCCATTTGTGTATGTTCTTTTTTGATGATAACACTTCTCCTTTTTCTATTTTGGCAATGCTTTGTTATTATTTTACTCCAACCTACCCACTTCATCACCACCTTCCCCTTCCTTTTTTTTTATTAGAAGATGATGTTTCTATCTAATTTTCTTCTACTTTACCCTCACAACACTACATCTTTCGTCCAGTTCTCCCCCTTCCTCCCTCTGCCCAACACGTAACACTACCTCCTTATCGTTTTAAATTCTTAATATGTGTGTCTCGATAGCCGAAACCATGAAAAAGAACAGAGGGAGTATGTTTGTATACAGGGGCGGAGCTATAACACCCTGCACCTGGACCAGGGAAATTAAAAAAAAAAAAAATCTTAAAAATCAATAAACGCTCACTTCCCTTTTCCCACCTTATCTCCTCTGCTTCACGCTGCTCACCCTTGCACGCTGCTGCTTCACGAAGACAGTCAAGAGACACCGTCAATGGTGATGGCAGTCGCAGTCTGCGAAGGAAGAAGAAAGCCCACAAGCGAATAAACTGATATTACAATTCCCACAAGTGAAGTTTATTACAAGCTATTAATTGGGTAAAGCCCATGTTGCGATGCTACAGCTTTATCGTAGTGTATTTAAGTTAATGCCAAGCCCACAAATATCAACCCAATACAAATATACTATTCTCTGACAATTTTTCAAGATTAACTATTTCGTAATTGGAAAGATCACTAGTAATTTAGATCTCATATCTTGTCCCTATGACTTTTTTTGGCCTGTGAGACCGTGACTTTTTTTTGGCCTGTGAGATTGTAATTTATTGTAATTATAAATTAGCTTTTGCTCTAAATTATTCGAAATTAGATTATAGATTTTGCTTTAAATTACTCGAAATTATTGGTATAAGAATCTTTTAAAATTATAATTCGTTCTTGTTCGAATTTACAGATTAGGGTTTCATTATTCTTTTTTGAGAATTAATTAAATGTAGTACTACTTTTCTGAGAATTGATTAATTGAAGGGTCTTAGTGAGCTTTCAATCAAACTTTATAGTACTATTTGGTTGTATTTAGTAGTACTACTTGGATATTTTTTTGTATTTTGTAGCACTATTTGGTTGTATTTTCAAGTTTTATTTAGTTGTGCTATGATTTTTTTTTAACTTTTGGAATAAAATTTGTTACTGAGTACTTTTGATAAAACAATTTGCTCCCAATATGTAATCTGCAATTGGTGGTGAACCACTATCTGGAAAATCCTGGATCCGCCACTGTTTGTATAGCTGAAAAGTGTATGGTTGATGGAAAATTGTCATTGGACATGTTATTAGCACAATTTTCTCCAATTTGATGTTTTTTTTGGAGAGATGCTCGATTCATGAGTGAAGTCTCTCTTATATTTGCAGGAGAGTATTTATGAGATCAAATTAGTGCCAAATCTGAAATGGGTCATACAAGTGTAACAAAGGGTTGTCTGCAGTATCTGAGTAACTAAACGATAGAGGCTGACTCCCAGTTATCCCCTGAAAGCACGGCGATTGTCAAGAACTTTTTTTTGCATTTAGCACCGATTTTTCAAATTACCTTTAAAGGTCTTTAGTTCTTTCCTTTCTAGTGGCCCAACTAAGTACCAAATGATTCTGCCTTCTGAGCAGTAAATAATACGTGTTGTCTTTGATCTGGATTCTCATCTGATTGTGGGCTCTGTTGCAAAGACAAGTGCTGTTGTTCTGATGGAAGGCCTGCCACCCAACTATTGTGCTAGGCTGCTTAGGGATACATGGTGACTTTACTGAATTATTATCATGAATATTAAAACTACTAGACATTCTGTAGGCCATCTTTATTTATATAGCGATGAATAGGTTAACATTGTCATTTTTGTGGATTAAGAATAGGAAAAGAGGCAAAAATCTTATTTGTCCATTTGGTGGATCAAGTTATTGGATACACAATACACCACATCTGAGTTCAAAATCATTTCAAGTTCCTTGGTGGCTTGTCTTAAACAATATCAGGGTTGTTGTGATTATCTATATACCGATGCGCTATTATAAAAATGTTGCTCATAAAGAAACAAATGAATGAACTAATCTAAAGTCCAGCCCCTGGAGTGCTTGTTCCAGGTTCGCTCATTTCTTCACGCCTTTTATGCTTCTCTCTATTAATACTTGCAGTTTTCTCTCTGGCCCCTTTCCGGAATTTCAAATTCTTTCTTTTTAAGTCTGTTCTAGCGTTCTCATCTTGCTGCACTCTTTTACATTTCTCATTTCCCTCCTCTCCATGAGCTATGCAAAGGCAGTGGCACTGCCCTTCTTTACATCTTGCGGTGTAGCTTTTTTTGGGTGGTGCTTTTAAAGGGCAGATTCAATAAGATCACTTTTTAATATGTAGATGAAAGGATGAAACTGAAAGTATGGGCTGAATTTGAGTCAGGGACAATAACCAAGTCCCTCTTCCAGCATAACTCTAAATAATTGTTCTATTGTCTCTGTTCATGCATGCTCATGGAAGACGCGGGGACAATGTGCTTATTTGAAGTCGATACCAGAAACTTGTGCAACTTCCTGAAAGATATTAAAGGGAGAGTAGATTTGCAAATGTAATTGGAAAGACAATAATTGGGAACCAAGATGGGATCTGCCTCTGGACTAATTTTCGTGTTATTCTTCCAGCTTTAAGCTGACACTATTGCTTTTTTTCTTTGTTCATGCATATACTTGGATAAAGAGAGATAATTTCAAGACAACTTCAACTTCAATTGGAGTGCAAGCTCGACTGAGTACACTTTCAGCAATAATCAAAGTTATTGATCCTAAACTGCATCAACACCTTGGTATGTTGATTCTGTTTGCACAAAATATCCATTTTATGTTCAGATTATGCATGACATTCAGTTTATGTTCAATCTGCATTTTACGATATCTCTGACTGTAATGAAATATTTGCAGGACATCAGGCCCCTTTATAATTTTATTTCCTTGTCCCTTTAACCTCTTGGTATTGATGGAAAGGATCGGAAGGTGAAAATTATAATGTCTCCTTTAGGCCCAAATATCAAGATATCAAATACTTCCTCCATTTTTTTAGTTGTGACGCCTTTGATTTCACGGACTCAGGCAATTTTTGGAGAGGAAAGAGATAGAGAGAAAGAAACATGGGACCCATGTGATAGGATAGATAAAAAGAAAGATTTGCCCTAAAAGGAAGTGTCATAACTAATTCAAAACTTCCTCATATGGCAAGTGTCACAACTGAGGAAGTACTATTTTTGGACTATGAATATACTTTTGAAAGCCTCTTTACAATTTCCAATGCAATTTAAATAAAATTTAACCAAGATTCCTACTGTGAGTGCCAAATGACAATATTATAGGGAGTACAGCCTATGGAAGTGAAACTTCTTGTTCCTTCTGGATGAAGAAAAAGACCAGGACAATAAGGCATCTGCTCATGAGGGACTTTTAGAAAGCATGTGGTTGTAACTTGTAGGAGACGTTTTTAGACCAAATTGTTTTTTTTTTCTTTCCGTGTTGGACACAGAGTGGGGGAAATTTTTAGGATATGCTCATGTGATAGCCGACCCCAAATCACTTTGGGAATAAGGCTTAGTTGTTGTTGTTGTTGCTCATGTGATAGTTTTGTTAATATTATGATTCATTTTGCAATTTTGACAAGACATTTGCTGTTAGAAATCTTAGAATGAAGTTCTGAAAATAAGGCAAAGAATAGTTTCTTTAGACACGAGATAAATGATTTTATAGGGTGACTCTGTTGGAGACTTCGAGTGACGTATAAAAGTGCATACAGACAACTTGTGCAGATTTGAGATACACCTTAGGCTTTTGTGTGAGATTAATCAGAAGCATAAAATTACTAGAATTTCGATTTGAAATATGCTTTATTGAGGTTATTGCTGTTTTCTTTTGAATAATGACATGCTGCTACATTTGGCAGAGGAATTAGATGGGGGAGAGTACCTGTTTGCATTTCGTATGCTGATGGTGCTTTTCAGAAGAGAATTTTCGTTCATGGATGCTTTGTATCTTTGGGAGGTAAGAGGAATTACTGTACTTAAGTTTTGGTATAAATAGTGTGTCTAGGTTAGGCGCCTTGTTCATCCTCGCAAGCAACCCTGGGCACAGAGAGCACAATGAAATTTCGGAGGTGTTACCTGCCTTGAAAAAAGTTTAGAGATCACTTGTTGCAAAAAGTATGTGTGATGCGTACGCTTTGATCTCGCACCTTATGCATTGGCAACAAGAAGTCTCTGCCTGGGAATGCCTCGCTTTTTTTAACAATGAGAAGATGACTTGCGTTTTGCGTATAGTTTTTTTTGTTTGAACGACGCGGTTAGGGCTAAGGTTTTGTACACCTTGATGTTTGCATGTAGAATGGCAATTTGTCATACCTTTTTTTTTTTTTTTCCTTTCACCATTATTAAGCTTAACTTAGTTATGAAGATTGGTTGCAGTTGATGTGGGCCATGGAGTACAACCCAAACACTTTCTTGTTATATGAAACCAGTGCTGCAGCGGAAACAACAGCTAACGTAAGTGAGAAATTGCTTAGGCAGTATGGGAAATTTGAGAGGAACAACGTGAGAACTGGATGCAAAGATTACCAGAGTGCATTAGCCGTTTTTCTTGCTGCAAGCATCCTTGAAAACAAGCACAAACGTATCTTGAAGGAAGCGAAGGGTCTTGATGATGTTGTGGAGGTCTCTCTCTGTCTCTTTCGCAAGGGTGGGGGCTATGGCTTCTGCTCCGTTTCCTCTTTTGCCTACTTAAAATGTCCTTTTTTGTGTTTGCTACTCTGTTCAGTATATTTGTTTTTTTGTGCAGATTCTGGGGGACGTAACAGGGAATATAGATGCAAAAAAGCATGTAAAGAGGCATTAAACATCCAGAAGAAGTTTCTAAAAAAGGTGAGCTTTTTATTTGCCGTATTCTCAGTTTGATGTATTGACAATTAACATTCATTGTATATTCCCATTCCCATCTCAGGCTCAGCAGCAAGCTTCATAAGATCTCACTGTGCCTTCGCTTCATCAGAAAACCAAGAAATTGATTCCTCATGATCTGTATATCCCATCATTGATCACCCTGTTGTAGAAAGTATTTATACCGTGTTGGATTAAACATAAATCTGCAAGGCAAAAGAAAGGGGGCTTGATTGTAATGTAACGCTTTGCTTGAGGGAAAGAGGGAGTTGAGATAGGCTGAAAGCCTTTTGTGTTGTACTGATTCATTTGTTGTGAGGCGTGTTGTAACTTAAGTCGCAACAAACCCATAATTTATTGTAAATTGATAACCTTCTGAAAAATGATAAGTGATTTTTTGGACAATTCCTTTCTTTGATTCCCTTTTTCTTAAATTTCAAATACTTTTCCTGTTTGGTAATAGATGATACACTTTGGAAAACATGGGATTGGAGACAAAATTTCTTAAGCTTGATTAAGGAATTGAAAATGGGGAGTAGGGCATGTAAATAAATTAATAATCAGCCATTCATCCACCACTAATGCCCCATTCTCTCGAACTCCACCACCTTGCCCAACCTAGACCTATTGAAAATCACCCCCCCATCGCCACCTTCACCCACGAATCCCACCACAACCCCATCAAAGACTACCCCCAAAGCCACCTTCACCCACAAATCCCCCCACAGACCATCGAAAACAACCCAAAGCCACCTCCACCCACAAATCCCACCATAGCCCCACCAAAAACCACCCCCAAAGCCAACTCCACCCACGAATCCCACCACAAACTCCACCCACGAAAAATAAGGTCAAGATCTATAAATCAAACATCTTTATTTAAAGCAATTGTATTCGAAGGATTCACATGATGAAAAATTGGGAACGGTGCCTAGGATCTCTCATACTGAACAAAATTTGTGAAAAAGAGTTTCATAAGAGGAGGTGAGGACGATGATGATGCTGCTGCTGCTGCTGATGATGATGACGACTGGGGATTCTTGGTGAGTTTATCACTGAGGGGAACAAAAGGGAGCTTTGACAACAAAGCAATGGTGGCGATATTTTTCAATCTCCCTTTGTCCTTTCTTCTTACCTTTTTTTCGATCTCCAGCGGTGGTTCGTGGGTTGTGGTTTAGGGTTTAATTGGGCTAGTAGTTGGTGGTTGGTTATGGTTGTGGAAGGAGAATGTTGGCGATGGACAAGGTGGGAAAAGGAGTTGGAGAATTCAGTTGGGTGGTGGTGGTGGCATATGAATTCGGGGCTAGGTTGGGTGGGATGGTGGTGGTAGCCGATGAATTCAGGGCTGGGTTGAGTGGTGGTGACTGAAGAATTCAAAACTGGGTTGGGTGGTGGTGGTGGATGACGAATTTGAACATGCGTGTGGGTGGTGGTGGTGGTTGATAGTAGATGAGACTGGGTTGGGAGGTGGTGGTAGATTAAGGGTTGTGGGTGGGTGAAATTGGGATAGAGAGGGAGGTAGGTTGGTAAAATTAGGAAAGAGAGGGGGTGGGTGGTAAAATTAAATTAGCACTAAGGGTGTGTTCTTTTTGCATAAATCTAGCTGAACTGAACTGAAATGATTGGAGCTGAACTGAACTGAACTGCACAATAGGATGTTAGTACCTTGTTTGATTAGCTACTTTGTTCATTCAACATCTTTGATTTTTTGTGTTTGCTAATACATTGATGGGTCATGGAAGTGGTATACTTTACAAACTTACTTGATTTTTTTGTTATGCTGCCATAGGCGTGTCAGTGTGTAGTAGGTGTGTTCAATCTTACTTGATTTTTTTGTTTCACTTTCTAGCCCAAATTATGTTAGCATCATGTTAGGGGTTAATTAGGTATCAAGTTTATTTTGTTTATGACGTGATTTAGGTGGATTAAATCATGTTAAACCCCTTGGAATAAAGGATTTTGCTGCTGCATTTTTAACACCATGGTTACCATTCTTTTTATTGGTTGAATAAATAGCATGTGAATCTTAAATTCCTTAAACTTAAATGTGTAATTCATATTTAGTATTAAATAGGGTGTGTTAGGTTATTAATCCATGTTTATTCTTTGAGTTTTGGGTATGCTTTCAATGAGTTTTTGAGCATGAAATGATGAACATGGCTGCTGAAAAACAACCTCAATGTTGTGTGAATTAGGACCACTCAATGCCTCTTGTTTTGATTGATTTCCATGCTTAAAATGAATTAGTATCATTTTAGGTTAATTCCTAAATTAAAGATCATGTTTTAAAACAAGTTTGATAGGGGCCTGACACTTGCCCCGACGGCCGGGTATAGGTCGCGCTCTTCACGCCATCCATTTTCGGGGCTAGTTGATTCGGCAAGTAAGTTGTTACACACTCCTTAGCAGATTTTGACTTCCATGACCACTGTCCTGCTGTCTTAATTGACCAATACCCTTTGTGGCATCTAGGTTAACGCGCAGTTAGGCACTGTAACCCGGCTTCCGGTTCATCCCGCATCGCCATTCTGCTTACGAAAAATGGCCCACTTGGAGCTCCCGATTCCATGGCACGGCTCAACAAAGCAGCCGCACCCTCCTACCTATTTAAAGTTTGAGAATAGGTCGAGGGTGTTGCGCCCCTATTGCTTCTAATCATTGGCTTTACCTGATAGAACTTGCAGATGAGCTCCAGCTATCTTGTGGGAAACTTCGGAGGGAACCAGCTACTAGACGGTTCGATTAGTCTTTCGCCCCTATACCCAAGTCAGACGAACGATTTGCACGTCAATATCGCTTTGGGCCTCCACCAGAGTTTCCTCTGGCTTCGCCCCGCTCAGGCATAGTTCACCATCTTTCGGGTCCCGACAGGTATGCTATCACTCGAACCCTTCTTAGAAGATCAAGGTTGGTCGACGGTGCACACGCAAGAGGATCCCACCAATTAGCTTCCTTACGTCGTACGGGTTTACTTTCCCATTGACTCGCACGCATGTCAGACTCCTTTGTCCGTGTTTCAAGATGCCTGGAGCGCACAGGTGCCGAAGCACGCCGTGACATGATTTTATGGCTAAAAAGTTGAGTAAAGTGTTGCTGCCCAGATTAGTTTAGGTGAGTGATTAGAGTAATTTCAGGTGATGTTTTGATTTTTTTTTATGTCTAAACTTGTGCTTATTATATCCTATTATGTTTTAGGAGGTTGTACATTAATGGACTAAGAAGAATTATGTATTTTGAGTTAATTTTTGAGAGGTTAGTTAAAGTATATGCTGCTGGAACAAATTATGGGGCTGTGGTTTTTTACCCCTTAATTATGCATGTTTTACAACATACAATTATGCTTATTTTGTTTATTTCTATAGCCTAATAAGTGTATTATCATGTCATGATTTTATTTCATTGTTTTAGCATGATTTGGGCGACTTTATGATATGTTTAAGTGGTTACGAAGTTAAAATAAATTTTGGTTATCATCGTGTTATTTTTCCATGATTTTTACGCCATTAGTATTATGATGCCGGTTTATTATTTATATTGAGTTGTCATAATACTATCCTTAGCATTACTTCACCAAGAGATATGTATGTATGGTATTGTGACTTGTCATAATTAACTTCGTACCTAAACTTAGATAACGCCTTTGATGATTTGAAGAATAGTATACTGTTTTAGTACTTTTGATGTTTGGTTTTATTTGAGTTGAGTAGCCTAAGGGACGGTGCCTCGAAGATAAGGAGCATGCACTCCGAGAGGTAAGGGGACATCATGTTGAGTGTTACCCCGCATTGGAGATACCTAGGACTTGTTGTTCCTTCCGCTTGAGCTTGAGCATAATTCACTTTCTCGTAGAGCTCATTCTTTTTTCTCAACCATCGAATGTTGTCTTAAGCCAGTCGATCTACTTTACTTGCCCGAGCACAATGTCTTCATGATGTCTCCATATATCGATAACCCCTTTTACCCTGCCAATCTTTCTACAACTGCGTCCATACTAGGTCACTTGATATCTCTCCAGCTCTGATAACATTTGTCACTGCTTGAGTGCGCAACCCTTCTTATGGAAACGAGACTCTAGAGGCTCGTGGAAGGACGAGCACTCGATATGTGAAAGGCAATCTTGACTATTAGCGACAAGAATGTGAGAAAGAGTCGATTAGGGCGCTCGTGTGCACAAAAGTTGGCCAACAACAACGTACAATATCATAAAGCAAGGCAACAACTAATATGAGGCTCAACTTTCATTCCTTCACCATCACCCCTCTACGGAGGGATAATTGTGAGATAATTCAAATTCCCAGTGAACACTGGATTACACTAAAAAGATCTGAAGCATAAAGAATAGACTAGAAAGCATAAAATAAGGATTCTAAATGCTAAGTGTCCTTAAAGATCACATTCTGTATATCTGATGTGATATCTATGATGCATCTGAATTATATTTTTGTCAAATTTTTTGATTATGATCTGCACAACTGAGTATATGAGAAGCATGTGGGAGGCTGTTTTTTGACTTCAAGGTCTTGTCCGTCAACTTTCTTGTGGTGGGAAGTGATTTCAACTCAACTCTGCCAACACACAAATGTAAATTTGTGGGAGTAACAAAGGCCAGTGCATTGAAAGAATCTCAAACAAAATTGACATCCTTTTATTTGGATGCAAAATTATGGTTATGAATTGCTGAGTATCTTGCTCCAGTATTTCTAAAAACTCTCCCATGGTTGTACAATTAAATGAAAATAATGGTAATGGTGGAAAACCTTTTAGGTTTCTAAACCACTTAGCCCATCATCCTAAATTCGAGAGGGTGGTTGCTCACTTGATCTTGGTAGGAAACTTACACTTATAATAAAATGCATGTGATTTAATTAAAGCTCAAGCATGTTCAATCTCCGCTAAAACATTTACACAAAATGGAATATGAGAATATTACTTAGAAAATAACCGATATAACCTCAGGTCTACATACAACTTAGCACATTCAGAGCTTAAACCCAGACGACGTTAAGTCTCATAGGAGAGAAAAGATTGCTAACTTAAGAAGTGGCTTCTGGTTGAGGAAATCATATTGAAATTTAAATCTGGGACTCATTGGATCAATTAGGAGACTCTAATCATCACTTTTTCTACTCAGCTTTTTAATAAAGAACTAATAGGAATGAAATCTCTATATTGTTTAAGGAAGATGGTCTAAGTCTTGACTCTCCAGCCGCTATTCAACTAGAGTGGATGGATTTCTTCCAACATTTGTTAGGGACTATGCTTCTTATCTTCTCATGATGGGCATTTCAACTAGGAGATTAGGTCCATCATTGTCTTATGATATTGTTGGGTTATTGAGTACTGAGGTGAATCAAGAGAAAATTGATTAACCTTTGGCTTTTATAGATGATTCTAAAAGGTCATGGATTCTTTGAAAAGGCATGACACAATATCAAAGAAGATGCATATGGTGCAGTTGAGGAGCTTTTTTTTTGTTTTTAACATTGCTAATTTCTAACCCCAAGTAGACTGTTGTACTATTATAAAATGGATCACACTTCCTTTGCTAAAAGGATTTAGACCCATATCCTGCTGTACACTCGTTCATAAACTCATTCCTAAAATTTCGCTTATAAATTGCAGGTTATCACGAAAGATGTGGTGAGTGAAGAACAAGTTGGGTTTATTCCCGGTAGATACTTAGTGGAAAACATCTGCTTGCAATCGAAGTTGTTAAAGGTCATACCAGAAAAAATTTCTCCCAAGGTGCATGATAAAGATTGATTTAGGAATGGCTTATGATTTTTTGGAATGACCTTTTTAAAATAGTGCTGAAGAAATTAGGGTTCCCTGAGGGGTTTATTAGATGGATAATGGCTTGTATAGTCTGTTAAATACATAATATTGGTGAATTAGCTCTCCCCCCTCTAATGCTAAGAAACGGTTGATACAAAGAGACTCATGTTTTCTTATTTATTTGATTTAAATATTGAATATCTCACAAGACTTTTGAATTTTTTTAAACATAACCCAAATTTCAACTATCACCCTAGGGGTGAAAGATTAGGGATCGCAAATTTCTTTTTTAGATGATGTACTAATGTTTTCTAGGGATAATATTGTCTCTCTATACCTAATGATGAATGCTTTTAGCTCCTTTTCTTCTACTTTAGGGTTTGAGTGCCAATTTGGATAAAAGTTTGCTAATAATAATTAGGTGGGTTACTAAGATGGAGTCTGCTTCTATATGTCATCAACTTAATATCGAGAGAGACTCCTTCCCTTTCAGATATTTAGGGGTGTTTCTCTATGTTAAAGAACTTTCCTACATTCAATTCAAGCCCCTCATTGAGAGGATTCTCGGAAATATCAAGCATTGATATAGAAAATTCCTTTCTTATGCCGAGAGGATTCAGTTGACAAAGGTGTTTGTTTTTAGTCTTCAGACTTTCTAGTCCCAGATTTTTGTCTTACCTAAATAAATCATGAAGGTCAGGGGTATAAAGATACTGTAGGTTGTTAGTTTGGATAGGTGATATATAGCTCCATGCAAAAAACATCTCTTATCTCTTTGGAGCATTGTGTCACCCCTAAAACGGGTGCACGGGGTGGGGACCTAAAAGACTCTGCAAAATGTAATCTTGTTGACAATGCGTTACGCTTAAGCTTTAAAGCTGTATAGGGTATTGTAAAGTGGGTACAAAACGATAATATTAAAAACAAAGAAATTGGAGGTTTGTACGCTTGACAATTGCTCCTGAATGATCTTAAAAGTAAGCCTATTGTCACAACTCTTTCCCCGAAGCATCGACAAAAGCCGCACTAAAATCGTATGCACCGGAAGAGTGCTTTTGGAAGATGATCTTCCTAGAGGTTGTTAGAGAAGACTAGAGGATACCTACAAACACTCTAGAGAAACCTTGAAACATCATGTAGGCTCTAGAATAATCATGTAAATAATTGTAAAAATATTTAGAGTAGTTAGAGTTGTGTGTGTACAGGTTTCTAGAGTACCTCGGACAACACTAGAGTACTCTGGATAATACTAGAGAATGCTAACATGGATGGTTCTAGTTAGGAAGGCTCTAGAACGCTCTTGTACATATATTTGAAGCAGTATATAGAAGCTCCTTGTATTGAAGGTTCTCTTAAGGCGGTGAGAACATTCTAGAGTAGGAAGATTCTATCCATAGGAAGTATGGAGGCCTATAAATAGGCACTCTCCCTCATTTGAACAACTCAACCAATACTAACTAACACATTCTCTCTTCAAGCAATCTACGAGAATTCATCTAAAGTACTCTCTTGATTACTAACTTGTATAGCCATCTCCATACTTAGCCAAATTCGTGGCATACGTAGCCTAGCAAAGCTTTTGAGAGCCTTGACTAGTTGTCTGACGGGACTGTGATGCTAGTGGGTTGTGTCTAGCGACTAAGCAAAGAGTCCTGACGGACACTATGTTGATCAAAGACTAGGCTTTCTCTATTAAACACTTCTATAAGTTGCTGAATGGAGTGATAAATATTTTTATAGGCACATGCAAAAATTTAATGGACCCAACAATTAGAGAAATGAAATTTCATTCATTGAAGAGATATGTCACAAAGTTGGGGAGATACATATATTGCAATGTTCCATGAGGAACTCTTGCTTATAGATATGGTAGGAGACTCCATACTTCTATTACATGCATCAACTACATATTTATAGTGTTTACATGGGTTACTCTAGATTGTTCTATACTTATCTTACACAAGATAATATCTAATGTTAGATCATTATAGAATATTTTCGCACTAGATTTTTCCCATGACTTTTCTAGACATTATAGAACTAGAAGTTTCTGTAATAAATCTAGAATTACATTAGATATTTCTTTGGAATTTTCTAGATTAATAATTCCAACACTTCCCCTTAATCTTAAATTATCTAAATTTCATACTTAGAATGATATACATAACTCCCTAATTCTTGTATCCCTTTTAGGTCTTTTGCAGAGCTTCAAAGTTGAAAGTTTGTTTGTGCTCTTGATGTCCTTGATGTTTACTCCTCCGTCTTCGCCTCCCTTGCATTGTAGTAGTGTTGCCTTTCTTGACTTGCTATTGACATAGTCCATGCTCTTTGCTACCTTGCTTTTTCGGCATCTTGATTATTGATCCGAGATAGGGGTCTTCTTTTCCTAATTTATGTTTGGGTCTAATGCCCATCACAATTGTCATGTCTATTGCTTGCACTTTAAGTGGGTCTTGCCTAACTTGTTGTGTTAGGGTCACATGCCCTTTAATGCTTGGGTATTTTTCCCCGACTCATGATTTGGGTCTTTTTCTTTCCCCTTTGATGAATGGGCTTGGCAATATTTGTTATTTTCCACCCACGAATGCAGTGGGCTAGCATGTATTAACCACCCATATGCTTAAATGTTGTGTCCCTTTTCGACATTGACATATCTATTTTGCCACCATGTATATGCTTGTGCTAATTAAAGTGTAATTACATATTGAACAATGAAACATGAAGTATGTTTGAAAGAAACATGACCAGAAAGTGTATAATTATTTATCGAGTTTTCGATGAAAACTTGGTGGAGACGGAATCTTGTGGCTCTGATACCATGAATTTTTTTTAATAGGCACATGCGGAATTTGATGGACTGATATATATGAAATATGAAATTTCATTCGTTAAAAAGAAATGTTATAAAGTTGGGGGAGACACATATATTGTAATATTCCATGAGGACTCTTGCTTCTAATCTCATCATCAACTACATATTTATACTATTTACATGGCTTACTCTAGATGTTCTGTAACATCCCGTCCGATACAAAGAAGAAAAGAGACAAAAGTAAATGAAATAAAGCAACTAGTGGTAGCGGAAATACCACTAAGACGGAGATGCTACTCTAAGGAGTAGAATTAAAACTATAAATAAGCATAAATCCTCCAAATATAATAATTAACTTCCGATATTCAGTATATAAAGGGAAATGAGGTCCCATACCCTCATTCCAACCAAAGTTCCAAACATAAAGAAACTCCAAAGGAAACCTCAAGGTAACGTGATCCAAAATCCAAAGAAACGAACCAAATCCGTAGTTGAAAACGTAAGACAAAACATAAAGGAAAACTACTTAAAACCCTCTAAGTAGTAAGTCCTAATCCCTGACTCAAAATGCTCATCCACTATGACAAGCACCACCTTCTTGCTCACAAGGCCAAAACGCACATTCCCGGTCCAAACCGTAACAATCCTAAACAGCATCGTCATCTGCATAATTAATCAACAACTTCCACAATCAGTGGGGAGTAACTAGCAGTTCTCCCAGCACAAATAGGAACAAATAATAAACTTAAAGAAATTAGAAGCACGTCAAAGACATACATCACAAAGAAACATAATCTCAACATGAAATACATGTAACTACGAGTCATAATCATCAAACACACATAAAGAGAAAACTAAATACCAATGATCGAATCAACACACACAACCAAGCACTCATCAATTCAAAGACAACAGACCATACCGCCTGTGAGTAGACTCATTGGACCATACCGCCCAAGGCCTACTATGCATATTAGAGGACCATACCGCCCTGCCGAATAGCAATGCACATTCGAGGACCATACCGCCCTGCCGAATGGCATACTCAACGAACCATACCGCTCGTGAGTGAACCAATGGACCATACCGCCCATGGTTAAGTAACCAAATCCTAGGACCATACCGCCCTCAGGATACAAACAAATTCCTAGGACCATACCGCCCTCAGGAAACAAACAAATTCCTAGGACCATGCCGCCCATAGGATCAATCCAACACAAATTCCTAGGACCATACCGTCCATAGGATCAATCACACACAAAGAGCAATGTATACACGCCAAGGCCTACAAAGGAATCCAAACAACAACAAACATGGGTATACACGACAAGGTATACCAAGCAACTCAAACAACCAACATACGTATACACGCCAAGGTATACATAGTAAATCCAAACAACAACAAACATGGGTATACACGACAAGGTATACACCAAATCCATCTAACCAAATCATGAGTATATGCGTCAAGGTATACGAGGCAGACCAAACAACATTCAAGGTATACACGGCAAGGTATACGTGCAAAACAATTCCATAAGACAAGTCAAACATGTTGAGGCGTATAACACAAAAACGTTATCTGAGTTTGGGTACGAAGTCAATTATGACTAAGTCACAATATTCCCCATACATAACTCTTGGCGAAGAGATGCTAAGGACAGTATTATCCTCCCCCAAGCATTTCGACGTCGACAACTCAAAGTATAGGCCCACAACACCAACAAACCGAGCAACAACAAAACTACCCAACAAACTAGGGTACGATCCCTTAATATAACAACTTAAACCAACTCAACGTACTAAAAAATGCTTAACATAAATGCATAAACCCAACACCCAACATATAAACATGGTGTGAGGTCAAGGAAACATTAATCAACAAAACGCAACCAAGGAGGGCAGACCCTCGTCGCGTGGTCGCAGGTCGCGAGCCTGCTCGCGAGTCGCGAGCTGCCACTGCTCGTGGCTTGCGGGCTGTGCTCGTACGCACTCGCTTCGTCCATCAAACATACATCAAGTCTCAAGCACCCAAACCAACACCAAATCACATCCAAATCAACCAAAACAACACCCTAGCATGATACTAAACATCATATCCAACAATTCCTCAATTCCTTACAAATCACAAAATCATACTATAACAAAACCAACATCAAACTTAACAAACCGACTAACAAGAACTAACAACATGAACATAACAACTCGTTCACACATGAAAATACCACCACACAACCTTCCTAATCATGATACTAAACTAAACCATAATCATACAATCATCCAAGTTCCACCTAACATGAATCTAGGTTCCCTAACGCGATTCTAACAACCTAAGTTCAAAATCTATTCTCTATCGAACTAGAAAAATGCTACTTACCTCGATCTTCGAGAGGAGTGCCATAAAACATAATACCATAGCCTAGAAAACGTGCGGATCATCAAAACCTTCTTCTCCCTTGAAGACTTTTCCTCCATTGAGCAAAGTATTTCCATCTTAAACAACTTTAGGGTACTCTAAAATAGTCAGTGGCGTTCAGACCCTGATTTCCGGTTCTCTAAAGGTCGGATTAAAAATTCCTCCGGTCAAAGTGAAGGTCTGGATGTTAGGAACATGCTGTCCAAAGTTGAAGACGATCCAACGGTTAGATCTCCGGAGATCTTCATTTTTGTGAGGGTGTGCAAGGGAAAAACGGGGATACTTTCTCTCTTCCTTTTCTTTCTTGAGGAGTTGCGTGTGGGAAGGCAAAAGAGGAAGAGAATGCTTCTCTTATTCTGATTATATGGACAGCAAAAGGGAGGGGTTTAATGGGGTTATTAAGGAGTGGCTTAATGGTCATCATTAGGGGGTATAATGAGTGAGTTTAATGGAGGGGATGAAGAGACACAACTCTTAGTCTTTCATGGTTACAAAGCAAAGGATGGACAACTTATTGGAGTCTTCTAGAAGCGTCTAGATGGTTAACCTTTCGGCCCTATAGGAATAAAAATGGTGGGATAAAGTTCGTTACATGTTTGGTCCGCAAAAACAACGATTAAGCTAAATCAACATATTAGCCTAACTAAGACTAACTCAGAAATTATACATAATAATAATAATAATAGTAAAATGTATGATCACATTATCATATATCAAAATAAGCTCAACTTAAAATAAATAACATTAAGTTATAGCTTAACTTACAAATCAAATCGTCGGAGCAATATTATAGATAGTTACTCCGTATAAAATATAAGCTTAAAGAAATATTATATAACTAAATACATTAATAAGAACTTCAAATTAAATCAAAGAATACATGTTAAATTAAGAAGCAAGGGTCTAGATGAAAATTAATAGTCTCATAGATAAATTAGCTTAATAGGTAAAGCTAAGCAAATTTATAAAATTTAAATACTATGAACATCGTAAAATAATTACACGTCCATCGACTATACACATTTTGAAGTTAAGGTACGTATGCACAATACATTGTCCACCGAAATATTTTCCGGTTTCAAATACGACCATTTATTTAATAAGATATAGTTTTTATAAACGAAATTATATTTAGATTTATAAATATTAATGTAAACCATATAAATTAACACGCGAAATTTCTAGTGAAATTACGGGGTGTTACATGTTCTATATTTATCTTCAGATCATTCTAGAATATTCTCACACTAGATTTTTCCATGAATTTTCTAAACATTATATAACTAGAAGTTTCTTTAATATAATATAGAATTACATCATTAGTTGTTTAGATTTTTCTAAATTAATATTTTCAACCAAATGTTTGAAATTTTAAGTGGAAGACTTTGGTGGGTATTGTATTTGGAGGCTTGATTTATATTAGTTTATATTTTATGGTGGAGTTTAATATGGAGTTTAGAATATATTGGCGTAGTGATGGTATGAAAAGGAATTCTTTCTTTTTTATTCATTGAAATGTCATAGAGTACATCTATTGCTAGCCTTTTAATGCCCCCAACTTTGTCTAGATTATTTGCCTTGGCTAATATAGAATGTTATAAGTTAGATGTTTCTAGTACCACCATCCATAAGATAGTCATATTAAGTTCTAGATGTTGCTATAATGTACATTACTGGAAGTTTTCTTGAATACTGAAAATACATGATTTCTCTACTAAGTTGAAGATTTTTTTAAATTAATAATTTAACATTTCCCCTTTATCTGAAAAATCTTGAATCATGGATGCATGCTCAAAAAATAATTCTTGAACTTTGTCGATGCACTTGTCGTCAACAGTCAATGGACAAAACACTTATATTTTTCTTTTGCTTGCGCCCATGTCACCAACCTCCCTTTGCTTCTTCTTCAAAAAATACTAGTCTTCTCTTTGTACTCGTGTTACCAACTGTTACATCGATGCTCTTCTCAACAGCTAACTCACGAAACTTCTCTTTAACAAATTCTATTTTATCATAGGTGCTCATATCACCAACTATCCTTGCTAATGTACTTGTCATTGGCATTCTTTGAATGAACGTTTATTCATTCGTGACTCCACTAAAATCGTCAATTTCATTCTTTTTTTGTACCTATAATTTTTCCCTATATGACCGAACCTTTTGCATAACAACATTGTGCTTTCCCTTCAAAGTAGGAATTTACAAATTTTCTTTGCTCATGGGAATCCAATGAAGCCATTACTTGTTCAACTGATATTTTTGATAGATCTTTTGTTTCTTCAATTATAGCCACAATGTCATCATATTTATCGGTTGAGGTTAGCAAAATTTTCTTCACAATTTTATCGTCTGAAATTTCTTCCCCAGATGATTTCATTTGATTAACAATTTTAACTACTGTTGAAAAATAATCTTTCATTGTTTATCCTACTTTTATTTTTAAGTATTCAAAATCTCCTCTAAAATATTTAAGGTTGATATGGCTCACCTTTCAATCTCCTTGAAATTTATGTAGCAAGATATCCCAAGCCTCCTTTGCTGTTTTTTTTGGTAAATGAAAAAAATATATATCACCAAAACGTAGTTTTTACACTTATTCTTGGGAGATGACAACCCTTCTAAGAAGGCTCCCCATCAAGCCAAGAATAATCAAGTAGAAAGCAACTCATCTAACCAATCTTGGATCTTAACATAAGACTTAGAGTGGTACACAACTTTGAAACTAGTTTTAACTACATACTTAACCAGTTTAATAGAACTAGCTATACTAGGAACACAACACTGCCAAAAAGCCTTATCTCTAGCTGTCCAAATAACATATACAATAGAAACAACCACAACACACACCACATTTCTTTTTTCTTAGGACATTTCTCCTCTTTTGCTTATCCAACTAAGACAGCCAACAACTGAAGTCCATCTCTTTCTAATTTGTATCCAATTGCGGACACCATTCCAAAATGCTTTACTAAATGGACATTGAAAAAGCAGCATATCAGTGTTTTTTTGTATGAGTACCACAGATAGTGCAACTATCATCAGAGCATACACCGTACTGTTTCAATCTGGATCTAGTTAACAGCCTATGGAGAGTAGCCAACCATAAACTAAACAATGTGAGTCTGTTCAAAACACTATGATCCCAATGAACCTGAGCAACATGTTTTTTTGGCTTTCTTGTATAACTTGCCAATAGAGTAAGCTTGACTCACAATAACCATCCACCCAGCTTGAGCAACTTGATTCTTAACTTTGCACATTAAATTCCAAACCCAGCTTGCTTGAGCATCAGGTTCGTACAACCACCAGTTTGTATCTTTCATATACATTGCGTTAACCCATTTCACCCAAAGGGAGTCTTTTTTCTAGCTATGCACCAAATGTGTTTTCCAATTGCAATCTTGTTCCAATGCTCAATATCCCTCACCCCTAATCCTCCATTATGTTTCCTACTACACACTTTCTCCCATTTCACATACCATGGCTTCTTGTGGTGCTCATTACCTTGCCATAGGTAAGATTTATAAATCTGATTAACTTTTCTTATGACAACCTTAGGAAAGATGAAAATTTGCATCCAATAGGTGCAAATACTCATTATAACCGAGTTAACAAGTTGCAATCTACCAGCAAAAGATATGTTCCTAGTTGCCAATTTATCACGATCAACAGCTTTCAATTTACCTGGTCCACACTTAAAATAGTGTAGACCACCTAACTTTTGATTGCTAAACCTTAACGTTTAATTATAAAATATTAACTATTGAACAAACCTTAACTTTTGATTACAAAATCTTAAGTTTTGATTGTTAAACCTTAACTTTTAATTACAAAATCTTAACTTTTGGGCTTTATACTGGGTCTATAATAAATTTAGTATAGACCATGTCTACATTAGACTTGAATCTTGTGCTAATAGGAGCGCCAAGATACTTAAGAGGCCAAGTATCTGTACTGAATCCAGATATATTTTTTATTTTCAGAACATTTGCGTCATTCATATTCACCTGATAGAGCTCTGACTTCCTCTTATGATTCTTGAAAATAATCGCTCGAAGCGTGCATTTTGTATTAAATATAATGATTTGCCATCCTTCATCCTTTCCTCCTCAAGCTTTTTCTTTTGTGCTTCACTTAAAGTGCTTTCATCCTCATATTCTTGGTATCCTTGATCAACCAATCTCCATATCCATGAGATCTTAACAATGATTTTATTTTTAACTTCCGAAAATCATAATTTTCTCCCCCAAAATATTGGAATGAGATTCGGGCATTGGCCATTTGTTTTGTACTTCTTTTTGTACTAGGCTAGTTAAAGTGCTTTCATTTTCATATTCTTTTTGTCCCATGAGGAAGTTCTATGAAAAAATCTATTATGCAACAACCATACAACTCCTAAAGTCTGTTTATTTTATGGTTCACTATTAATAAAAAACTGTTTATTGTTGATAGACTGGTTTAATGGAATATAACATTTGATCATGTGTGTGTGTACTATTTAAGAATGGTAGTGAGTGCCTAAATCATCTATTCTTTCAATGTGGTTTCATCTCGTAACGTAGGACTATAATGCTAACTCAGCTTCATTGTGTTACACCTCTATAAAGCTTTTCTGAAGAGGTTGAATGGCTAGCGAAAAGTGCATGACAAAGCTACCTTGCCACATTGCGTATGTATGTGTTTTGTTGAAACTATTTACAACATTTGGATAGAGAGGAACATACAGAAATTTGTTACCATTGCTCAAAACTAGGATGTTGTCCTTAGAGATCACACTTAATTTTTCGAGTTGCATGTAGATGTAAAGTTATTACGCAACAATCACTCCATAGTTTTTGATTTTCTTGTTTGAGCTGATTTTCTTGTGTTTCTTTGTTGTTTGTTGAGTGCCTAAGGATGCAAAGGAAGAGTTCTTCTTCTATGTCCTTCCTAGAAGGTGGGAGTAGAAGTACAGTAATGCATTGGGTACGTTTCCCACTTTGGGTTGTGGGTGCTTGTAGTGTTGACTGTACACTGGTATTTGGACCTTTATTAATGAACTAGGATAAAATAAAAACACTTTTAAAATAATATATTTTTTGAAACTGAATAAGCATATTTTTTGAACTAGATGTCCAACTTTTTTATCATGTGCATTTTTTGGAACTTGATGTGAATTTTATCTTTCAAGAACATGTAGTTACAGCTAGAAAATCGAAATATGCATATTTTAGTTCAAAAAATATGCACAACTAGTTCAAGAAATATGCATATGGATCCTTCTCACCCTTTTTATTTTAAGATCCTTCTCAATGGATCATGAGTCAAATATTGAGTCGAAATATGCATATGGAGTCGTGATCAATTGACTCGAAATATGCACATTGAGTCGTGATCCATTGAGAAGGATCATAAAATAAGAAGGGTGAGAAGGATCCATATGCATATTTCTTGAACTGGATAAGCATATTTGACTTTTCAACCTATAAGTATATGCTTTTGAAAGATAAGATGCAAATTGAGTTCAAAAATATGCATATGTCAGGTCAACTTTTTGTGTCAATTTTGGGTCTCGTGTCGGGTATGTTAAACATAAAGGGGTACGCGTGCTTTAACATAAAAGTTGCCAGTATTTACAAAAATGTCATTAATGAAATACGTGTACCCCTTTATGCCTCTTGTGTACCCTTTTACGCAATTAATAAAAGATATTATAAAGTTTTACAAGACATTATTGTGGTATTCCTAACAATAGAAATACTAAGAAAAAGTAAAAGAAAAATATACTACTGACATAAGAAACATGTAAGAATAGTGATGACATATTGTATGTATCATTCCTAATATTATAATCTTTACTCCTGGCCTGCATGAGTTGTACCCCAAACAAAACATTTTATAACAGTCAAACAAAAAGGGTCCATTACATTCTAAATATCATGTAGAAACAATTTTATGAACATTTTAAAAAATAATTCTTTAGTGCATGAAAATATCATACTAAAACAGTTAGTTTTCCGATTTTGGGTTGACAGACAGAGAGAGTATTTAGGCTTATAGGTCATAGTCCGAGTGTTTTGACCTCAGATTGTGCGACATTCCCTTGCCTTCTGTGGGCAAGTGTGCTAGCCTTAATGCGGAATAGGGACACTTCAGGCTCGTGAGGCACGAGCACTCGGTATCTAAAAGGGCACTGTTTCCTATTGGTGACAAGAGAACGAGAAGTGGGTGGATCGGGGCGCTTGTGTTCACAGGGCGAGCACGAGCGGGGCTGATGACGAGATGTATCTGTTTTGAGTTTGGATGAGCGCTTTATAATAAGTGGCGGCACAAGCTCTAAGTTGGCCACCAACAACAACACAATATTATAGAGCAAGAAACAGCTGATAGGAGGCCTCAAGTTTCATTTATTTACTCTTACCCCCTAAAGAGACTTAAGTGTGAGATAATACATATTTCCAGTGAACATACAAAAGTACTAAAACATAACTCAGTAATGGAACTTAAACCTCCACAAAAGTACTAAAACATACACTGAAGCATTATAAAGCATAAAAATAAGGAAATACATGGAAAGGTGGGTTGGATTCTAACATCCTCCCCCACTTAACCTGCCGACGACCTTGTCGACTTACAAGAATTACAATGCAAAAATTAAATCTCTCCTATGTTGAGCTTGATTGTCTCTAGCGTGACGTTGATTGCGGGCGAATGTTAGAGTCTTCTTGTTTCTGCTGGAGTATTTGTCGATGATGGAAGAGATTTCTCATATGGTTTGCCGAAAATTTATTAGTATAAGGTTCTGGTGTGGGGCCCTCGACTTGGACTGATGCTTCTTTGGAGTCCAACTCTGCGGTGCTCGCTTGGGCATCTGCTTTCTCCTATGTTTAACTAGATTGTCCCTGGCGCGTCGTTGATTGCGGGTAAATGTTGGAGTCTTGTTGTTTCTGCTGGAGTCTCTGCCAACGCTAAGCGAGCTTTCTCGGAAGGTTCGTTGAAAGTTGCTTCCTTGAGGTTCTGGTGTGGGGCACTCGACTTTGGCTGATACTTCTATGGAGTCCAACGCGGCGGTGCTCGTTTGGGCATGTGCTTTGTTTGAGGCTTCACCCTGTTTCTATCCTGGCTCGCTCCTTTCAGGACGTGTCTCTTTGGAGTAGCTCTTGTCTTCTTACCCAACATAACCTGTTTTGAGCAAGACCCTTGTATCTGGTTTCTGTTACAAAGTGGTGTCTTTGATGGCGCATTTCTTTGTGGCCTCATCCCTTGCAAAGTGTTGTCTCGGATGCAAGCTTGTCTCTTTGATTTTTCCTTTCCCTGAGGTTCCATCACTCGCATTACCGAGCACTGTTGATCTTCTTCTTGGGGCACATCATCACCGTCGAACTCAACCGTCTCATTGGGTGCTTCTTCGACATACACAGCGGCTACTATGAGCTGAATCTTGTCGAGCTCCCCTTTGTGTTTGCACTCCCACCACCGATGTGGACCTCGACATAATATGTAGATCAATGTCATAGTATTTATTGAGGGTGTGCTGGCTCCGGATCCTCTTGTGTTTGGGTGACCCTTGCTTTTGGGAGTAGTCTCCCCCACTTGTTTTCTTAAATCCCCCCATTGATTTGGACGTCCCACGTGAACCATTTCTTGTGCTCTTTGGGGAGCTTGGAGTCGGACCTCTGAGCGAGCAACATGGGTTTTACATTCTTTCTCTGTGAGGTTGTCCATCTTGACAGAGTAGTCTACTAGTCGCGCTGCAGCAGTTATAGCTGCAACAGTGTATCTTTCTGCCTCATAATCTTGCGTTTGTGCCCATTTCTTCAACCCATGAACAAAGTTAAACTATTGATCTTTCTCATGCATCGATTGAATGTCTAACATACATACTGAGTATTCCTTGACATAATCGCGGATGGTGTCCTTATGGCTGATCTCCTGCAATATCTTGCGAGCAACAAACTCGGTGTTCTCTGGGTAGAATTGTTCCTTGAGTTCCTTCGTGTACTTTGCCCATGTGTCAATTTTGATCCTTCCTGTTTTGATCTTGACGTGCCTGGTGCGGCACCAAAGCTTTGCATCATCCGTCAAGTGCATGACAACAATATCTACCTTTTGGTCGTCCTTTAGCTGGACGCTTTTAAAGTAATGCTCCATGTCGAAGAGGAAGTTCTCTACCTCTTTTGCATCTCTTGCGCCACTGTAGTCATGAGGTTTAGGAGTCTTGATCATTGAAGCTCCAATACCCACATTGCTTCTACCTATAACGCACAGTAGGGTCTCACACTTCTCTACTCCTTCTTCCGCTTGTGCTTGCATACAATTCAATTGCTCGCAGAGCTCATCCTTTTCTCTCAAAAAGCATCGACGATTGTCTCTAGCCATTCGATCTGGTACGCTTGCCCGAGCACAATGTTTTCGAGCTAATATCATCTCGCGGCATTCCCGTCTAGTACTACTTGTCTTTCCATCATTGAATCCATCTTGGGTCACCCAATGCCTTGGTAGACCCGGCTCTGATACCAACTGTCATGGTCCAAGTGTTTTGTCCTCGGATCGTGTGGCATGCCCTTGCCTTCTGTGGGCAATTGCACTAGCCTTAATGAGGAATAGGGACTCTTGAGACTCGTGACGCACGAGCACTCGGTATCTGAAAGGGCATTCTTGCCTATTGGCGACAAGAGCACAAGAAGCTGGTCGATCGGGGCGTTCGTGTGCACAAAAAGATATAAATTTTATTTTTCGAGAACATGTAGTTAGCCCCTCCTGAAAAATACGTGTGTACATCTCCTCATTGACGTATGTCACTCCATATAATATATAAACTTTCCCTTTTTTGCATACTTCCTTCTTATATATATAAAATCTTCATTATTATACAAAATAGTACACTTAGGACTACAGTGTTTGAAAGTCACCATGAGCTTCGTAAGAACAATATTTGTAAATCAAATTGTACATTTTAAAGCTATTATAACATATTACTATGAAAAACCAACTATTTTTAGTACTAAAAGATCATGAAAATAGGTTGTATAAATAATACATTTTAGCACAATAACATTAAGAAGGAATATTCAAGAATATATCTGATTGATTCATTGTGAACTAGATGCTACTAAACAGTAAACCAATTTTCTTACGGCCCTCCAGTCTCTTTCTTTCTTGTGTAGATAAATTTATGAACATGCTATATTACATAATATGTTAGGGTATTTATACTCATTAAATGGTGGCTAAACTACTGTCAACTTTCATCTAAAATTTGAAGTTGATCATAGTAGTATATCATAAGTCAACTTGGTTTTATTCACATGCATACTAAAAATGCAGTTTCTTTCTATTGGTATTCTTACACCTTTAAAGTCTATATACTAGATATAGGTTTATTAGTAGTAAAACTCATGTAAGTATAATGTCACTTCAACTAAACATAATGTAAATTTTTTTCATGTAAAAAGGTTAAGTTTTTCGATCTTTAGTAAAAAATGTATTTGTAAACTTTTGTTAAATGGGTAATAATCTTCTAGTCGAAGGTAGAATAATTAGTAAGGGTCGTAAAAACTATAAAATGAAGGTCTAATCCAACATGAATGTACAAAGCAAAGTAAAGAAACAATTTCACCTAAAATGATCATATAAGTACCACAATAACATATATAGGAATATTAGATTAATATTTTATAATTTTATAATTACTTTTATTGTTACTATTATGTTTAAGTTATATATATTTTTTCCCGGTTAGTACATATATATGTTTTGGTGCAAAAATGGTTTTGCAAACAAGTAGCGATGCCCCGTTGCGAGTTGGTCCAGAACACCAGGGAGGTGATTCACTCTCCTAAGGGTCACTGTCCCTTAGCAATAAGGGTTGCCCTTAAAACCAAATAATCCTCGCTAACTTAAGTAAGCACAAACTACCAATGGCTAAGAAAAAACGTGCAATATGAACCTTTAAAGGAATTAAAGAGAGACAAGTAGCAAATAATAATACGAACAAACTTGAAAGAAATTATTTTATTTCATTGATGATATAATTTCCGGTCTTACACAAACTTTTATAGAAAGGAAAATAACAAACAAGCTTAATTGAGGAAGAAAGAGAGGAATACCGTCATCCTTCTTGCACTCAATGAGATAGTAACAAGGGAAGGCGTCAGAACATGGGATGTTCGTGCCAAATAACTACTTAAAACTATATCTAAGATCTAAAGAGAAATTCTGATATTTGTTGTGTTGATGATTAATTTTTTTTGGCGTGGTTGAAGCCTCTATTTATAGCCAATTGAAGAAATAGTTTATCTTCGAATTTGAATTATTGTCTAACTTCCCAACTGCTGGTATAGTTTTGAATTTGACGCCTTAGAATGTACGCTTCTTGAAGCTTCTAGAGTCTTCATTTCTTTGAGACTCCGACTGGCTTTTGGGTTTCTTGTCATTAAATACGTTGACACTCTTTTACTGGGTCAACATAGTTTGGGCTTGGGCTGAAAAGAAATGAATTTCCATAACCCGTGGGTCTTAAAGCCCAAAAAATAAAAGTGGTAGTAACAAATGCCCCCCTGATTTGTGAGGTTGATGTGCTATAAACCTTGCAAATCAATACACTTAGAACTAATGCAAGATTAGCTGATAGAATATAACTTTCATTGATAGATGGAGAAAGATTACATAAACTACTAATTCATTCTCCCTTTGTAGGGAGAAGAGCACTAATATTTTGCATGATAATAAGAGTGCGTACAATTAGAAATAGAGTTTCTGATGATAGGAGACTTACAAACTAAGCAAATTCTAAGAGTCTTTTTAGAAATATGAGACTCTTGTAAAAACAGATTCTGGGTTTAATCCATCCTTGTGGCAGGATATTTGGCAGGATAACCTCTTCTCCTGGAAGATGGCTATCTCTAAAGATGAAGTGGTGTACATGCCATCCTATAGATACGCTAGCTTATGAGACACGTCCATCAGGAGTCATACGAGGGGTCCCTTGATAGAGGCAGCCATATTTACCTTCACATTTGTAGATGATATGATCAGGATCAACCAAGTATTCCCCAGGCCTTGTGATCGATATGAGAAGAAGCATATTGGCATATTATCAGATGTTTTGAAACCAAGCCTCCATTGTGTATGGAGATGCCTTTAGTGGCTACAACTTTTTTGGTCCAACCAAGAACAAAGACTCCAACTGAAACCCAGATTCCAGTTGCATCTCCATAACCTGCTGGTGAAGATTCAGATCCTGATGAAGATCAAATGACACTTTCTGATATGTTCAAGAAAGGTAAAATTCCCATGCCCAAACTTGAGAACATGACATGGTTATCAATTATATTGATTTAGTTTCCATATCAAGTCCCATGGATTCTCAAAAGCCTAACCCGGTACCAGTTAATTTCAAGAACACTGGAATCAAGTGAAGGAAGACGGTGACCTCTGGCCCTAAAAGGAGGCACATGAAACCCAGAGTGGAGGTTGCTTCTCCTCCTAATTATCCTTCTAATCCTCAAGTTATTTCCAAAGAGGAATTTCTGGAGCGAAGGAAAATGAATGTGCCCCCGCTCTTCAGAGGAGGTGGGACAAGGTCAAACAGAAGCTACCCCTAGTGATGATGGGTCTGCCCCCCCCCAGGTTAAGGAGCCAGGAGAAGCAGTTAAGGAGAGGGAAAGAAATGCCCTCCATGTTGAAGGCATAGGGTCTGAACAAGAGAAATGGACTATTTCTCATGCTAAACAAGAGCAAGAACCTAATCAACAACAACAAGAACCTGATCAACAACAAGCAGCTTCAGCGATATTGGATTTAAGTGGTTAGTTTCTTTCCATTCTGGTAGAGCTTATCTCTTATGCACTCTCTTAATTGGTAATGCTTTGACGATAGGGTCATCCATCCATGAAGAGGAAGGAGATGTTCCTAAGCATAACCCAGATGAAGTCAATTCAAACAAGATAGTAGAGGTGGACAATAATGTTCCTGGGACAAGTGTTTCAGATGATGAAGTTAGCTACTTAGAGGCTATGTCTAAGTTAACCTCTTTGCTGAAACCTGATCTCTCAGTGGAATCAGCACCCCCTTCTTGGATGGAGTTACAATCCCTGGTTCCAGAGCTGCTAGTAACCTTAAACCAAGAACAGAATAGATATGAATGTTGCTTGTCAATTATCTAGGGTGCTTCAGGATGGCATTTCCCAAGGTAATGTCTATTGGAGGGCTATCCATCACATCTTAGAGCATGATGTGATTCCTTTGCAAGCCAAGGTAACTCAACTGGCCAAGAAGCATGCAGAAGAGGAGGCTCAAGTGAAAGAAGTAGTCAAACAAGCAGATGCATTACAGGATAGGGCAAAAAAGATAACTTCCTTTGAGAAATCCATGGTGGAATTTCAAGCACAGTTAGCTGCTGCAGAAGAACGTGAGAAGAAGGCTTTGGAGGCACTTCATCAAGCTAGAGCTGACAAGATAGAGATAGCTGCTCAGTTGGGAGAATTTTCTAGCCAATTACTGAGCACTAAGCTAGAGATTCCTCTTTCGAAAGAGAAAATCAAACAAGCTTGTGAAGTTGTGAGTACTTCCAAGCTAACAAAGAATGAATTGGAGGCTAGCTAGTGTCAGCTGAACCAACAACTAATTACTTAAGATATAGCTTTGAGGATAGCTATTAGGAATGCTTTAGAAGGCTAAGTTGTAATCAACAATTATTTTAATGCAGACTCTCCCAAAGCTGGAGGTGTCTTTCTTTAAAGGCTTCATCATGTAATTCCCATATTGATGGGTAATATTTCTTAAGATATTTCCATTTAAATCTCTCTCATATAGTTGTCCATTCATGTTTTGTAATAAGTAAGCATTTCCAGACATTACCTTATGAATTTTCAAAGGACCTTCCCATTTGGAGACCATTTTCCTAATAAAAAAAATCCTTGTAGCCTATTTCTGGTAATTTCATCTTCCAAACTAAATCACCTTATATAAATAATTTATGCACTACCTTTTGGTTATAGGCTGCTGCTAATTTCTGCTTTTGTGCTTCCATCTTTTCTAGAGCATCTAGCCTTATCATTTCTGTAACACCCCTGAAATTCCTCTACTTTAAAACATAGTATAATAAATAATTTAAGGAAATTTCAAAGGTGCTACGCCGCGATAATTAATAATAATCACCGCAAGGCTAAAGGTTCTATCTGAAATAAATAGTCAACAAGGTTTAATTAATTAAACTAACTAGAATCTAAATAATTATTACAGACTGAAATAATAATACTAAAGTCAAAAGAATAACAGCGGAAGTCTTATTAAACCTACTAAAGCATAAATAAATCCATCGCACTCTTTAACCCAACCTCGAGCTAACCTCCTTCAAGTCCCTGCACATTGAACACTATAGTATCAGCCAAAAGGCTGAGCAAGATTTCATACTGTAACAAAACAAAACTATCCAATGTGCAGGTAAGATATATAGGAATATCTTACAAATTCATTTCCAACCTGTACAAATTAAATATATAAAATAAAACAACCTTCCAATAAATCTCAACTTTCAACTTTCTTTCTTTCTAAAACAATCCTGTAAATACATTTAAAATGTAACTGTTTTGAAACATGTGAGTAGGAAGTATTAAAGTCCAATGAGCTAGCTAGGCTCACGAGACAGGTAAACACCAAAGCCCCTAGTATGCATACCCCTAACTTGATAACGAACCAAGAAGGAAGACAAATGGCAAGTGTATTGATCAACATACACCCAACTACTAAATAATGGTTGAGACAAAACTCAACCTACTTCTAAACCCGAGGAATACCGCTTACCGGCAACCCCACAAAAACATTCTTATAAAACATGATAAATCGTAATTAAGTAAACATAGAAACATTCTAGTTTACTCAAAACCTGTAGCAATGAGAAAAAATCCTCCTTTTAAGTCTCAACTTGGTATATGAGGAACTTCCTCACTTTTGAATCTCATAAATAAATCTCATTTTTCTTTCACAATAAATATCGTCAAAACGATTTAAATCTCATTATATAAACATTGTAAAACCTTCTAAATCTCAATATATAAATAATGTAAAACTCTTTTTAAAATCTCAATATATAACCACACAAAACCTTTTTAAAACTCAATATAAACTTTAAACCAATATCATCCAATTCTCAAAATAATTTGTACAAGTCTTAGTAAGAAATCTTACCTTTTCAGCAACCACAATCAACCAAACTCTATCTCAAGTCAATAAGGTTCTTCTACGAACTCACAATCTACAATATAATAAAGTATAGTATAAGTCACTTGACTATATACTTCACATAATTCACATTCAAATAACCTAACCTAGTTAATGAGCTTTGACTAATTTTAAAAACGACTCAACATCAATAGGACAAAAAGTCAACAGAAGTCAAACTGGTCAAATTTGGTCAACAAAAGTCAAACTGGTCAAGTTTGGTCAACAAAAGTCAAACTGGTCAAATTTGGTCAACAAAAGTCAAACTGATTTTGACTCTAATATCATCCATATTATTTTCCCACTAATTAATTTCTTCTCATTCACCCTATACCAATAACAACTATGACTACAACAACAACAACAACAACCTACATCAACTTAGGATTTAAAACTAACAACTAAGAACTAATCCAATATATTCAATAATTTCAAAATAACATTTAAACTCATAATAACTATAATAATCTAAACAATATTTCAACTAATAACCCAAAATAAGAAACTAACCATCAATCTAATATAACAAGAATTCATAATAATTTGAAAAGTATTAATTATTGCAAATTAAACTCATAGATATGCTAATTAACTCGAATTATACATAAAACATAAGCCAATTAAACAAATTGAACATAGTATAAATTTCCCCCAAATCAATTTTCTCAAGAACCCTAATTTAACAAAAACCCAATTCGAAAATCAACACATAACTGAAATTAAAACATGAGAATAAATCTTACTTGATAAATTGGAGTAATAGAAAGGTAGAGTAAAGAATAAAGATTCGAAAACGCTCTTCTTTGACCCGGAATCGACCTGAAAACGCAGCCCAAAACTTCCTTTTTTTTCCAATCAAAATAGCCCAAATAACTATGTAATATATTGATTATATCTTGCTTATGTTCTTGGGGTAACAACTTACTGATGTAGGTATTCCTAGGTTTTTCATTAGTTCCTAGATTTACTTCTTCCTAGAGGATCATGGACTTCTTGTCTTATGTCCTCACTTTTGGCCCAAACTCTAGTTTCTTTTCCTACTAGTGGTTCAAACTTTGTATTACAAGGTAATAAGTCTACATTCTGTTGTTGTAACTTATTCATATATTGTTCTAAAAGAAAAGACTTCATATAATGGTCACCTATAGGGGTATATCCCTCAATTTCATTACTTGATGTACTAATCATTACAAGTTTTTGATAAAAGGTGACTAAATACAAAAGATCTACTGTACTAATCTGGAGATTAATTATGGGAGCTTGGAACTCCATAATAGCTTGTTCTTGTGGGAAAGCTTCTGTAACATCTTCCACTATTATCTGGCTGACGTTGTTATTATCAATGATCTCCTCTAGGACTACTTTGGAACCCTTTGGAATCTTTGGGAAAAATTATGTATCATCTTCTACTTCTTCAATTAGAACTGCTTCTGATCCCGCAGTGTCTACCAGAGCTTTTGTGTCAGGCTGTAATGCCCACTTCTATGCTGATAGATGGGGAAGATCCCAAAAGTGTCCTGGGAAAACCAGAAATGGGAAAATTTGAGTGAACTTCCTCATCGGCTTTACCAACTTCAAAAGATTTACCATTCCATATTACTAAAAATTGGTGTAGAGAAGAGGGAATAGCATAATTAAAATGAATCCAGTCTCTGCCTAAAATAGCATTATAAGAGGTAGATCCATCTACTATGAAAAAACCGGTATAAGTGGATCTAGTTCCAATCTTAGTTCGATTATCACGATACCTTCGATCTGCTCAGAAGAACCTGAGAAACCTGATGCAGTCATCTTAATATTCTGGAGATCAGCCTTAGTCTTTCCTATGTAATACAAAAAGTGGCATGATATTAATAGTAGCTCCTGTGTCTACCAAAACTTTACCTATCTTAGTACCTTCGAAATCAGCAGTTAGATATAATGCTTTCATGTGTTTATTGTCTACTTGAGGACATCTAAACATCATGTACATAATCATCTGTTCCTGTTTCTGACTCAAAGAAGTAGCATTAGGGGGATAGACTGCTCTAGTACGATTTAACAAAGTGGAAATATTTTGATTAGAGTTTGAAGTAAACTTACCACCGTTCTGAGGATTTTTAGTTTCATCTTCCTCACTAAGTGGAGTTATATCAACTTTGAACTCTGAAGGTAATACGATAACATTACATTCACTTTCGAGAGGTAACTGATCCAAATCCTCCATATTGAAGATACCCGAGTCATCATCAACTCCTAACTCCAGGTCTGCATATGTGA
Source organism: Patellifolia procumbens (assembly GCA_947645195.1). Classification (NCBI taxonomy): domain Eukaryota; kingdom Viridiplantae; phylum Streptophyta; class Magnoliopsida; order Caryophyllales; family Amaranthaceae; genus Patellifolia; species Patellifolia procumbens. The sequence continues at coordinate 197,043 of CANSGD010000352.1, forward strand.
CTAGGAGGTTTAAATCGTCTTCAGAGTCTGTGTGAGACATCAGAGACTCAAAGTCAGAGACTTTAGTAACTTCAGACTTCAATTTTGGGGGAATCCTATCAGACGTGGTTTGTTTAGCATCAGGACTATGTTCAGTGTTATCACTTGTTATATAATATGAGCACTATAAGAGGGGGGGTGAATTATAGTGAGAGAATATGCTATACTTTTTGCGGAAATAATAGCTAGCTAGGGAACACGAGAGATTTTAGCGAGGAAAAACTTCCTAGGGCTAATAGGAAGAAACGACATCGACCACAAGAGATTTTGACTCAAAACTTTCCACTATAATATGCCAAATGACTCTGTTTACAAACCAATTACTTTTCTCTCTCGGGCCACAACTTTAGTTCCCAACAACAGTTCCCATAACTGTTGTTCCTGTCGAACTTCCCTCGAAGTTTCCCCTTTCTCTTTCTCACGCTTCACTCAAAGCTTCTCACACTTACAAGAGTTCACTCAAACCCTTACCCAAAAATACAATATGTAAAATAATGGAAGAGTATAAACTCGAATAAAGTAAGTATGAATTCTCTTAGGAACGACACTGACTCTTTAAAACAACTAAGAATATTCGGCTAAGTCAGACACACTTAATTGCAAGGTAAGGCGCCTATTTATAATATACTAAGGCAAGACCATAAATTATGTCCACTAACCCATGATGTCCATAACATTAATTTATTAATTAGTTTTTATTAAATATTTTTTGAGAAATAATTAACCACTAACCCACTACTTAACTTATTAAAGTGAAGCAGTATTGTTGAAAGTGGCTTTGAAAACTTGGAGCTTAATTAAACTAATTTAAAAAAATTACTACCTCCGTTTTTTTAAATATGCACATTTCTCCATTTTGTGTTTTTTTTTAATTGGCACATTTCTACCTTTTGCCATAAATGGAAGGTTGGCCCACCTAATTATTACACTTCTCTTCTACTTTTTCTTTCCTTCTCTCTACCTTTTTCACTTTTTCCTTACTTTTACTAACATTCTCTCTTACTTTTGCAATTTTTCCTTGGTTTTAGTGCAAAAGCCTTAGGTGCATATTAAAAAAAAACGGAGGGAGTAAAGCTTAAGAAAATAATCAAGCCCACCAACCACTTCACTGTAAACGTGTAGCAGTATGTTGAACGTGATATTAGTTTGCTTGGGGAGTAAGTAAATTATTTTCTTCAATTAGTTTTTAGGAAAATATATTTTATAAATATCTTAAACATAACCGAAAATCATAATTAAGTTTTAAAAGAAAATTCTTTTAAAACCGAAAATTAGATTAAGTTTTATAAATATAATCTTTTAATTTAAATAAAAAATAAAAGATAAGATTTAAAAGATTTTGATATTATCCTAATTAAATCAGAAAATCATTTTAAATTTTTTCCTAACAAACTAACAACCAACTCCCTAAAGTCATGGATCAAGTGAAAACTAGCTTAGGACTCTCTGACAAACTTACTTGGGCGCACATCTTAGGAATTGTTAGCTGTTCCTAAAGTCGTTTCTAAGTCTGTTCCATAACCATGTTCCTAATAGTTCCAGTATCTGTTCCTGTCATGGGAATAGAACTAAGTTCCGTTTGAGAATTCATCACAAACTAGATTAAGTATTTACTCAACCTTAACAAGAAGATATTAAATACATCCTAATGTATTCTAAACTTCACTCCAAGCTTGATACTTCATCTTTCGTACATATTCACTTAGATCTTTTATTAATTCTCCAATTTAATCTTCGATCAAGTATTCTCTTTGCTCGAGAATGAATTACCTAGAAATATCATAAATAAAATACAATATGTCTTTTGTTGGTTAAGTCATCTTCAAAACTCAAGGGTCAACAATTTCCCCCTTTTTGAAGATGGCAGCAAAAGGCATATACAATATAATAATATTTAATTTAAACAAGTCATATTAAACTATTTAACAAAGTAATGCAACTAAGTTAAATTAAATTCTAATAGACATTTTTTTTAACTTAAGAGAAAAACGATTATCAACTAGGGTACATGAATCAAGGCTAGAAATGAATTTCACGCTTGCCTTTCTCTTTCCCCCTTTGACATCTTCAAAAACATTATGTCGCAATTTAGGAAAAATGAAATTTATCTATCAAAACACATCATACCACCAAACTTAGTTAGAAAGAAGTTGGTTAGTACAAGTAAATAAAGCATTCAACTCTCAAAACCGCAATCCAAGAATATTAGCCATTCAAAAGACGCACACATGCAAAAAAATTAAACTTAAAATTAGCCAATTGATGTTGTTCCATTGTAGCATGCATAGGAAGGAAAGAAAATTAAAATATTGTTCCCATAATTAACAAAGAAAAAGGATTAAACTAAGAATAGTGTGTAGGCTTGAGGAGAGGGGGGGTTGTTCGACTTCTTCCACCACATCATTTAGTTTGTCCATCACTTCCTTGTGGTTGCGTTCCACGGTTGGAGGAAGCTTGAACATCATGGACTCTAATAGCATCATCTTGTTTTTCACTTCTTGGATCACCATAAGATTCGCCTTAAGTTGTTCCATGACAATCCCTTGAACCGTAAACGCCTTATCAAACTTTTCCGATAACCCTCTCACAATCTTGTTCACATCTTGGGATTCTTGAGCAAATTCCATCATCGCCTCTGATTGACCCATAACCAAAGTAAAACAATGATCCAACCTTTGAGCATGTGCAAAGGTATAAATAGCAACAATGGAGGGGTTTGGAGATGAAGATGATGAAGGTTTTTGTGGATTGGTTGCGACAATGGGTTCCTTAGGATCAGGAACAACTTCAGTGATGGGAACAGTAGCTGGTTCCTTTCCTTGGAAATAGAAAAATTAGGTTATTTATGGAAGGAGGAGGAATTGGTGAGTTTTGTGGCTTGTTGTGTTTGGGGGATACACTTTTTGGTGGTGAAGTTTCCATAGGGACAGGGGATTGTTCCCTTGATGAAGGAACACAAGCCTCATAAGTTTCTTTAGCAATCAACTGAACTTCATCATCATCGACAACATCATCATCATCAAGCACAAAAGAAGGAGAGCTCAATACCTTCAAGTTGCGAATACCCCTACTTGATCTAGGAACTTGTAAGACCGGTTTCACCTTCTCCAATTCTTCCTTGTCAACAACTTTCTTTCCTTTTGCCTTTTCTTTTTCTTTTTCTGATTTTTCAATTTTTTCATTTTTCTTTTATTTTTCTTTTTCTTTTTCTTCTTTTTGGACTTCCACCTCAAGGTCAGTCTCCTCATTCTCTTCTCCTTCACTTTTATTATCTACCTCATCATCATCCAAGTTGGATATTCCTTGCACGACTTCCCTATCAACAATAGAGACATTCAAGTTATTTGATGGCTTTGTGTTCAACATATTTCCCGTTGTAACACCAACTTTAGGAACGCCATGAAGCTTCACATTGAACTTCCTTAAGAGAACCGTAATTAGGGCTCCATACCCTACAACAATCCCATGCTCAATGCAATAATTAAAGTGTTGAATCATGAGGGAAGGAAAATTAATGGGTTTATGTGATGCAAGGCAATGAATATAAATCAAATCCAACATGCCAACTAAAGCACGTTTGCAAAGACGAGGCAAAAAAGTTTTTTTAAGTAAATGAAAGAGTATTTTGTTGAAGGGGGATAGCAAATTATGATCAATAGAGCACCTCTGTTACCACCATACTTCACAACTAGATCATTAAAAGAGATATCAGAAAAAGGGTATGCACCACGTTGTTTCTTAAAGTAAACATAAGTTCCCTTCATATGAACACCGAACAGTTTTCCCAAGGACTCACAATTAAAGTCAATTTGTGTTCCTCTCACAAGAGTAGAACAATTTCTCTCCTCATCCATAGAAAAGTTCTCACAGAATTCGTCCATTAATTTGGCAACGAGACATTGACCATAGCAATTCTCAACCAGCAGTTCCTAACCCTGAAACTTTAATACTTCTAGCAATTTATGAAAATTTACCCTTCTACACCAAGAAAAATCAATACATAAAGCCAAAACATACCTAGATGGGGTCGATTTCCTTCTCGCCATCTTTGATGTTACTTTTATGGGAACAACAGGTTCCCCCTCAGATTTTGCATGTGTCTCTTCGACTTCACCGATTCTTCACTTTGCTTTCTTTTTCTCAAAATTCGTTTGGGTGGATTGGGAGAGATATCCATTGGAGTTGGTGAGTCGTTGTGAGTAAAATAAGGAGAGGGTTTTTCGGTTTTAGGTTGAGAGTGATGGTAATGAATTTTTGTGAGATACATGTTTGAAGGAAAGGGCGCTTTTTATTTGGGTGAATAAATGCAAATTTTGGTTTAGTGGGAAAGGTTAAGATAAATTTAATGGAGGTAATTAATGATGAGATTAATGGAGAAGATGGAAAGTTAAACATCCGTGTAAGGCACATGTTTTGGGGGAGGGAAAAAATAAAGAAAATTAAGGAAAAAATTTAAGATAATATTTTCCAACTAGTTTGAGAGATATTAGGAAAGAGTAAAGGAAATAATATCAGATTTTTAGGAGAAAAATCAGAACAAAATATATTTGTATTTTTATTTGAATTTCGAAATTTGAAAAGAAATCCTAAATCTAATACGCTGAGAACAGCGTTGGGGAACAACGAATGGGAACAGAGAAACTTACTACTTTGGAACGCAATTAACCTTAGAATCCCTCGTTAAATCCTAAGGCATGTAATTGTCTAAAGAACACTAAGGATAATATTATTGGACATTGGTGAGCAGTTTTCTAACAAATTCACTTATACATATAAAAGTTGTGATGCATTTAAATAAATAAACTCACCAAATTTATTCACACATATATAAAGCCAAAGAGTCAAACTAAAAGGGAGATAGATTATAGCAATTATTTCAACTTAATCAAGCCAAGTTCAAGTCTTGAGTTTTTAAATCGATCTCTATTTAAGGGTTTTGTCAGAATATCAGCAATCTGACGTTCAGTTTCACAAAATTCCATTTTAATTAGGCTCTTTTCAACGTTGTCCTTCAGAAAATGATGCCTAATATGGATATGCTTAACTCTAGAATGTTGCACGGGATCTTTAGAAATACTAATAGCATTAGTATTATCACAATAAATATAGCAGAGTTCTTCGGTGGGTCCCACCGATCAATTGAATTGTCCATATTTGTATGGTAGTTAAGAACATTGGGAACACATTCAAAGTAAATTCCATAGTCACGTAGTTGTGTTTTATCCAAAGCATTTGGGAACAACATGCTGCTGCTGCAACATATTCAGCCTCAGTAGTAGATAAAGCAACTGTTTTTGCTTCTTGGTACTCCAAGAAACTAAACTATGACTAAGGAACTAAACCATACTTGATGTACTCTTTCTATTGATATGAACTCCGTCATAGTCAGCATCTGCAAATCCTTTCAACTCAAAGGTATCACTTCTCGAATAGAACAAGCTTAAGTCATATGTTCCTTTGAGGTATCTTAGGATCCTCTTCACTGCTGTGAGATTATTCCTTCGGATTGGCTTGAAACCTAGCACATAGACATATACTAAAAGCAATATCGGGATGACTTGCAGTTAGATATAATAATGAGCCAATCATAACTCGATACTTGGCTTGACCCACACTTGTTCCTATAGCATCCTCGTCCAACCTAGTTGAAGTTCCCATAGGTGTATGGTTTACTTTTAAAGCCTCCAAACCATACTTGTTCAGTAGTTCCTTAATATACTTTTGTTGATGGATGTAAATTCCTTCCTCTGTTTGTTTAATATGTAGCCCCAAGAAGAAATTGAGCTCACCCATCATACTCATTTCGAATTCTTTACTCATGAGATTAGTAAAGTCCTTGCATAAAGATTCATTAGTGGCACCAAATATAATATCATCAACATATATTTGAACTACTAATAATTGTTTCCCTTTTGATTTCAAAAACAAGGTCCTATTAAGTTTTCCTCTTTTAAACTCATTTTCAAGAAGGAACTTTGAAAGTCTTTCATACCATGCTCTAGGAGCTTGCTTTAACCCATAAAGAGCTGTGTCAAGCTTAAAGACATGATTTTGAAGATCTTTATTTTCGAAACCAGGAGGTTGATCAATATAAACCTCTTCATTTAAATAACCATTTAGATAGACACATTTCACATCCATTTGATACAATTTAAAACCTATGAAAGCAGCAAAAACAATAAATATTCTAATTGCTTCTAATCTAGCAATAGGAGCAAAAGTTTCTTCGTAATCAATACCTTCCTGTTGATTGTATCCTTTCACAACCAAACGAGCCTTGTTCCTTACTATGGTTTCGAACTCATCCAACTTGTTCCTAAACACCCATTTTAAACCAATCACCTTATCGTGTTTAGGTTTAGGCTCAAGGTGCCAAACCTTGTTCCTTTCAAATTGATGGAGTTCATCTTGCATAGCTATGATCCAATCAGCATCAGTGAGAGCTTCTTCATGGTTCCTGGGTTCCATCATAGAGAGAAAAGCATGAAAAGCACAAATTTTTTTAATTTGAGATATCGTTTGAGTTCCCTTGTGAATATCACTGATAATTAGTTCCACAGGATGGGAACACTGATGTCTCCAAGGCTTTGGTTAGAAATCCTAGATGGGAACTTGATTTCCTTGTGAAGTTTCTTGATCATCTTCATGTTCTTGGGAACCTTGTTCAACAATGGTGGTTTCATTCACTTGTGTTTCCTCACCTAGTTCATTTTCAGTGTTGTTGTTCCTTTGGCTTTGTTCCCATGACTTCTTCTTCTTCCAAAAATCTCATCAGTGAGAATTTGATCTTTTATCAAACCTATCTCGAAGTCATCTTCAACCTGGGTCCTCTTATTATAAACTCTATAAGCCTTGCTACTTGAAGCGTAACCTAGAAATACCGCATCATCACTCCTAGCGTCAAATTTTCCAAGACTCTGTTTCCCATTATTATGAACAAAACATTTACATCCAAATGTCCTAAAATATGTCATATTGGGCTTTTTACCAAAATAAAGCTCATAAGGGGTTTTGTTCACCAAAGGTCTTACCATAACACGGTTTATGATATGACAGGCAGTATTCACATCTTCGGCCCAAAAGTTCCTAGGAAGTCCACTAGCTATCAACATAGTTCTAGACATTTCCTCTAGGGTTCTATTCTTCCTTTCAACAACACCATTTTGTTGAGGTGTTCAAGGGGCGGAAAAGTTGTGGTCCAAGCCATGTTCCCTACTAAAGTCGTCAAACTTAAAGTTTACAAGTTCCTTGCCATGGTCGGATCTAATGTGCAGCAGTTTTTGACCACTCAAATTTTGAAATTTCTTTGCGAACACTAAGAACTCATCATAAGTCTCATCCTTGCTGGAAAGAAAAATAACCTAAGTAAATCTAGAGTAGTCATAGCACATACTTCTTGCCACTCCTACTTTGAATCCTCATTGGTCCACACAAATCCATATGAATTAACTCTAATGGTCTTGTGCTACTCACCACGTTTTTGGACTTAAAGGAGGACCTAACATGCTTCCCTTTAGCACACGCATCACAAACTCGATCTATGTGAATCTTAATTGAAGGTAAGACTAAAACTAGTTCTTTCGATCGAAGTTTGTCTAGTAAAGAAAAACTAGCATGTCAAGGACGCATATGCCATAAAAGCGGATCATCATCAATAACACTAAGGCATGTAAATTTATTTTAGGGAACAAGGTCAAGATCCAAAACATATGTGTTCCCTTTCCATTTTCCTTCTAAAACGACATCCCTTGTGCTTTTGTTGACGATCAAATATTTTTCGCTATTAAACTTCACATGATTCCCCTTATCACATAATTGGGAAATACTCAACAAATTATGCTTTAAACCATCTACTAGAAAAACATTATCTATGGAATGTGACGATGACTTACCAACTTTGCCATGGAAACTATGTTGCCGTTCATGTTGTCACCAAAAGTCACACTTGCACCATCATAGGCAGAGAGTGAGAGAAATATTGATCTATCTCCAGTCTTATGCTTTGAACTACCACTAGCGAGGTACCATGTGTTATCCCCCCTCACTCTAGCCTGCAAGAAAACTAATTGTTAGAGTTAGGAACCCAATCTTTCTTGGGTTCCTTTCCTTTATTAACATTACAGTTCTCTTTCCAAGTTAATTTGCTTGTTTCCAAGTTTTTGTCTAATCGACCAAGTCTAATAGGGCATGAGTTCCTATAATGACCAGTTTTTCCATAAAACATACAAACTTTATCACTCGGTAAATCAACTCTCCTTTTAGGTTTTTCATATTTCTTTTTGTGATTAAAACCAACACCTTCAGTTCGTTTGGTTTGAGGGTTTTTAATCCAATTAGGAATAGGAAGCAACTTCTTCTTATTCCTACTTAAGTTCATTTCCCCTTCAAGTTCCTTGTTTTCTTTTTCCTAAAACGAAACATGATTTTTCAATTCATTTATTTCAGATTTGAAACTATGTAAGGGAACGGACTTAATATCAAAGGAACTCACTTCAGGAACAAATTCTTTCAATTGAGATAACTCAAGGCCTAACAAGTAGTTCTCATTTTGAACAATTTCGAAGTCCTCTTTTAAATTAAGATTTTTATCAAGCAACTCAAATTTTTTTTTTCAATATCGATTCGAATACTTATAAGCCAAGAAGTATGTTCCTTTGCAACTAATAAAGCATGTTGACTTTGTTTCAACTTAATGGACTCATCTTTGCAATCATTTATAGCATCAACAATAAACTCAAATAATTGCTCTTTACTTAAAGAATTAATACGAGTTTTAATAGTGTCTAAACTTGCCTCAAGAGATTCGATCTCGTCATCAGATTCAGAATTGTCAAGTGCCATGAGATTTTTTTTCTTTGCTCATTAGGTTGAGGATCATCTTCTTCCTCGGAATCAGATGCTCCCCATGCAACAAACATTGCTTTCTTCAAATAGAATCTGGTATAGGAACTCTTGTACTCCTTGTTCCTATCTTTGCTTCGCTCCCCTCCTTTGCCTTTGTCTTGTTCCTATTGGGGACACTCCTTGATAAAGTGATCGGAACTGCCACATTTATGACAAACATGTTTGTTAGAATATTTCTTATTTTTACCTTTGTAGTCTCCATTCTTCATGTTCCTAAAAATCCTTTTGAATTTTCGGACCATAAGAGCGAATTCCTCTTCGTCAGTTTCCGAGTCATCACTTTCATCGGCTTTTAAGGCAATCGACTTCTGTTTGGACATATCTATTTTTATTGTCCAAGTGTAGCTCATGAGTCATAAGGGAACCAACAACTTGTTCCAGATTGAACTTTGTAAAGTCCTTAGTTTCTTGTAAGGCCGTAACCTTAGCCATCCAACGGTCCCTAGGAAGGCTCCTTAGGACCTTACGTACCTGTTCCTCAGAAGTAATCATTTTCCCAAGAGAGGTTAGCTCATTAACAATATTTGTAAAGCGTGTAAACATCTCTTGAATAGATTCTTTTGATTTCATTTGAAAAAGTTCATATTGGTTCATCAAAAGATCTATTTTTGATCTCTTAACTTCACTCGTTCCTTCATGAGTGAATTCAAAAAGATCCTAAATTTGTTTTGCGGTTTTACATCCCATGACATGATTGTGTTCATGGGGTCCAATACCACAATGAAGTAGTTTAATGGAAAGAGCATTAATTTCCATTTTTTGGAAATCAACTTTGTCGAAATCATAGATGGATTTAGGAATTACCTCGTTCTTGTCATTAGTGGTAGTGACTTCAAAGTCGCCTACCTCTATGACTCACCATACCTGGTAATTGTCGACTTTGTTGAATATCTCCATTCTGTTCTTCCAGTAAGTATAGAACTTGCTGTTTAACATCGGTGGCCTCTGTGTAGAGTAACCTTCTTTCAGTTTCTCTCTAGTATTCATATTTTCCAAGATCTTGAACTCAACAGGGTTTCTTGTGTTTTTAGAGCTCTCGCTCTGATACAAATTGTTATATAATATGAGCACTATAAGAGGGGGTGAATTATAGTGAGAGAATATGCTATACTTTTTGCAGAAATAAAATCTAGCTAGGGAACACGAAAAGGGAACACGAAAAGGGAACAAGAGATATTTTAGCGAGGAAAAATTTCCTAGGCCAATGACCTCCACCACACAAAGATTTTCACTCAAAACTTTCCACTATAATAGGCCAAACGACTCTGTTTACAAACCTATTACTTTTTTCTCTCGGGCCACAACATGAGTTCCTAAACTCAAGTTCCCAACAACAGTTCCCACAACTGTTGTTCCTCTCGAACTTCCCTCGAAGTTCCTCTCTTCCTCACGCTTCACTCAAAGTTTCTCACACTTAAAAGAATTCACTCAAACCCTTATCAAAAATACAATATGTAAAACAATGGAAGAGTATAAACTCGAATAAAGTAAGTATGAATTCTATTAGGAACGGCACTGACTCTTTAAGACAACTAAGAATATTCGGCTAAGTCAGACACACTTAATTGCAAGGTATTAGGCGCCTATTTATAATATACTAAGGCAAGACCATAACTTATGTCCACCAACCCATGATGTCCATAACTGTAATTTATTAATTAGTTTTTATTAAATATTTCTTGAGAAATAATTAATACTAACCCACTACTTAACTTAATAAAGTGAAGCAGTATTGTTGCACGTGGTTTTGAAAACTTGGAGCTTAATTAAACTAATTAAAATAAATTAAAGCTTAAGAAAATAATCCAGCCCACTAACCACTTCACAGTAAAAGTGTAGCAGTATGTTGAACGTGATATTAATTTTGCTTGGGGAGTAAATAAATTATTTTCTTTAATTAGTTTTTAGGAAAATATATCTTATGAGTATCTTAAACATAACTGGAAATCATAATTAAGTTTTAAAAGAAAATCCTTTTAAAACCGAAAATTAGATTAATTTTTATAAATAAAATATTTTGATTTAAGTAAAATATAAAGATAAGATTTAAAAGATGTTGATATTATCCTAATTAAATCAGAAAATCATTTTAAATTATTTCCTAACAAACTAACAACTAACTCCCTAAAGTCATGGATCAAGTCAAAACTAGCTTAGGACTCTCTAACAAACTTAGTTGGGCACACAACTTGGGAATTGTTAGCTGTTCCTAAAGTCGTTTCTAAGTCTGTTACCTAACATTGTTTCTAATAGTGCTAGTGTATGTTCCTGTCATGGGAACAGAACTAAGTTCTGTTTGAGAATTCATCACAAACTAGATTAAGTATTTACTCAACCTGAACAAGAAGATATTAAATACTCCCTCCGTCTCAATTTGATGTTCCCATTTTCCTTTTAGGGATGTTTCAAAGAGTTCTTCCCACTTTGAATCTTTTCCATTTGAAGAATATTTATTTCTCTATCTTACCCTTTAACAACCAATTATTTACTACACTTTTTTACCTTTTGTCGTACACATGGCCCATTTTAGAATCTTTTATTTCCAATCACCCACTTTTTTTTTCTCTCAACTTACTTTTTAAAAAGCAATAAGGTACTAAAGTATACTTTATACAATATAAAATTAAAAAGATTTTTATCCACCTCAATGTGCATTGATTTTTTCCCATATTCCAAATGGGAACATCAAATTGAGACGAGGGGAGTACATCCTAAGTATTTTAATCTTCACTCCAAGCTTGATACTTCATCTTTCGAATATCTTCACTTCGATCTTTGATTAATTCTCCAATTTAATATTCGATCAAGTATTCTCTTTGCTCGTGAATGAATTACTAAGTAATATCATAAATAAGATACAATATGTCTTTTGTTGGTTAAGTCAACTTTAAAAACTCAAGGGTCAACATCACTCTGCTCTTCCCTGTTTCTTTCCAGCTTTTTGTGATTATTCCTTGTTGGTGACTGAGGTTCCTTATCAACAGTGATCTTTGCTATTGGTAACATCTATGCTTTCAAGAAACCTGCATTTAAGGCTTGTTCTTCAACTCGAATGTGAGCTACCTGAGCCTCTTGCTGTGCCATCATAGCTAATTGTGCCCTGTACGCAACGACTTTCTTTTTTGACTCAACTTTATATCCATTAGAGTGACCATTAGAACTAGTATATGAGAATTCAGGTGCAGCTGAGCCATAGATTCTGTTCTTAGCAATGAATGGGGTAGCATAGTTCCTTGTTGGTGGGAACTGACCTTTAGGCCGTCCCCCCCTTCCCATCATAGGTGGATACATAAGATAGGGACCCCAATTAGGACCTCTGATTCTTTTGGAATAAGGAGAGGGTTTCTGGTATGATGGTACCCAATTTGGATCATTGGGCATCAGCTGGACCTAGAGATGGCCACGGGCCGGATTGTGCCGGTTCAGTGCTGGGTTATATAAGGGCCGGTTCACAAAAACTTGATCCTGACCCAGCCCTAAGACTATCCCGGGCAGGTTCAGGGTTGGGTCAGGGTTATGTTTCTCTGAACCTGAACCGATTCGGGGGCGGTTCAGAAACGATTCAGTACCGGTTCAGGGCCGGTTCAGTGCCAGGGTCCGGGTCGATTCAAGGCTAGATTTAGTGTCGGTTTAGGGCTCGTTCAGTGCCAGTTCAGGGTTATTTCATTTTTTTAATACAACTTTTTTTAATACAATATTTTTTCATATTGGAAATGCACCTTGAGTAAAATCACTTTTTTATTATTTAAAAAGGATAATTCTTAGATAACTCATAGAGTTAATCAAATACTAATTTCATATAGAAATTTCACCAATCACAACTCCCAATAACAAATACTCATTAATCATAATCATAATCGTATATTATAGTTTACTAATTATAATCACAAATATAGTTTATAGTTTATTAATCATAATTATAATTTAAAGTTTATTTATCATAATCATAGTTCAATTTCATAGATCATAAATCATAATCATATTATAAGTCGTTTATAATTTATACTTCACCAGTTCACTAGTCATTCATTAGAATAATCATAAATTTTGTAATTTTAATTAGGGTATAGGGTTTAGGGTATATGGTATAACGATTTAAGATTGAAATTTATGGTATAGGGTTTTAGTGACGGTTTAGAGGCGATTCAAGGAAAAATTTAAGAATGGGTCAATTCAAGGATCGGTTCAAGAGCGGGCTGGTTCACGGGCCGTGTTAGGGTCAGGGTCGTTCAGGGTTAGGATCGATTTAGGACCGGATTTGAAATTTGAAAATACGAACCTAAACCAAACCAGTTCCTTGACCGGGCCGGGCCGGTTCAGGGTTGATTTTTTCCGGTTTAGGGCCGGATTGGTTTTTCGCCGGATCGGTTCAAGGCTGGGTCAGGGCCAACCCGCCCAATGGCCACCTGTAGCTGGACCCTGATTAATTCATAATGTAGCATATCTGAGCAAGTGCCACACATACTTTCTCTCAAACTCTTGAGGTTAGCAATAACTGCTGGAGTTTCGAGTACTTCCTTATAGGTCTGTGGAGCTCCATTTTGATTAATCTTGCCAAAAACAGAAGATTTGGGAGTTTGGACAATCTCCTCATGTTTAATTTGTTCTGCCGGGATTGGTGATGCTAGGGCCTCTTTTTTCTGAGACTCCCTTTATTTTGCCAATTGGATTTCGAACTCTTCCATCTTGAGGGCTTTGACTTCCCTATCTGTGATGGTAGTCTTTCCTCTTTTGATGTGTTTCAGAAGAAGTCCTTTGAAGGAATTGCACTGATTGGTGGTATGACCTGAATTGACATGATATATACACACATCTTCATCATCATCATGCCACTATGGCATGATCAGAATGACTTCTTCAATGAGTCTGTTGAACACTTGATTTGCTGTAGCGGTATTATGCTGATTTTCCTACACATCCAAGGTAATGTCACCAAAATCAACAAAGTTACATTCTAATTGATAAGGTTCATCTTTTTGAATCACATTAGCATCAACTTCGTCAGCAAAGAAAATGAGTTTTTTATCTATTGAATCTTGGACCTTGTTCCTGAACACTATGCAATCATTTGTGTTATGAGTAGTTGCATCGTGATATTTAAAATATTTATTCCCTTTTAATTCTTCAGCAGTTCTAACTCTATTTCTGCCATTAATTTTTATTTTCTTTTTGGCTAAAAACCAATAATAAAGAGAATCAAATTTGGATAGATCAAAATCATAATCTCTAAAATTAAATATGTTGATTTTCCTAAACATCTCTTAACAAATGCTGCCCTTTCTCTCTCTAGTTTCTTTCTCGTTTTTTTGAAAAACGTAGCTATGGCAAGGAAAATTGGAGGGAAGAAGGACATGGGGATTAAAGCTCGAGGTCCATCAACGGATTCAAAAGCTTTGAAAATGAAATCGGTGGATGAAGTAACAGGAATTGGTGATCTTAGATTGGAGTGTGATCGAATTTTGTTTGGCTATGTGGAGAAATTGCAGACTCCGGATGATTCTCTAAAGGAGTTTATGGTTGATTCTGCGTTGAAACGTAACTTTAGTGACTGGCTCTCTGTTATCTCGAAGAATTCGGCAACTCAGCTGGATTGGGATGGAAATGCTGCTGAGAGCTCTCGTGGTAAGCTCCATTCTCCTATCCCTATTCTGCATTGGAATGATGAAATTAACTATGCTGCTGCTGCTCTGAATAATACTGTTGATGTGATTGATAATGTGCAAAATGTTTCTGTGCCTGTTAAAACTGTAAAAATTGATATTGATGATATTCAATCTGAGATTGATTACTGGTCTTCTGCTGTAATTGGATTTGTGGCTGGAGCTAATCCTCCTCTCTCTGTTATGGAGGGGTTCTGTAGACGGATTTGGAAGAATGAGGGAGTGGATAAGATTGCTCAGGTGAGAAATGGAGTTTTCCTGATTCGATTTAAGTCTATGGAGAAGAGAGACTTAATCTTGAAAAGAGTTGTTCCTTTTTTTGATCATAAACCTATGTTGTTAAAACCTTGGGATCCTGATGTTGAAATTGATAAGGAAGAGTTCAAAAGGGTTCCTACTTGGATTAAATTGACACTTAATTTTAAATATTGGGGTGAAAGAAGTCTATTTAAAATTGCTCAAATGTTGGGGAAACCAATCAGAGTGGATCAAGCTACTACAAATAGAGATAGATTGGGTTTTTCTAGGATGTTAATTGAAATGCAGATTAATCATGATTCCCTGATCAAATCTCCTTCATCAATCAGAATAGTTTTGAAGTAAATGTTGATGTTGAGTATGAGTGGAAACCAGTGAAATGCTTGAGATGCTCTATGATGGGACATGATGAGGAGGTGTGTAGGAAGAAGGTTGTTGCTGCTAAACAGCCTAAACAGGTCTGGGTTCCCAAACCAATCTTTTCTGCTCCTGAGGATTCCTCTAAAACTGTGGATGAGCAGTTTATTGTTCCTGATAGGGTTGTTAAGAATGGTGGTATGAGTGCTATGGCTCCTGTTTCACAGGTGATGGTGCAAAATTCCTATGAGGTGCTTGGGGATGCTGTAGTGCAGTTGACTGAGACTGTGCAGGAGGTGTCACACAAGGAGGATGATGAAGGGGGTGGAAACTCCCTTCCTCCTCATGGATAGAATAATAGTGTGGAATGTGAGAGGGGTGAATAATTTTCAGAAGCAATGTAGTGTGAGGAGTTTTCTTCATATGCATGCTCTGGGTATTGTTTGCCTCTTGGAAACTAAGGTGAAACCATGTAATATGGGATCACTTTATGTCAATGTGTTTAAGGGGTGGCGTTTTACTTCTAACTCAAGTTACCATAAAGGTGGGAGAATTGTAATAGCTTGGAATCCATTTTCTTTTTCTGTGAATTTTGGTCTTGTTACTAGTCAATTAATACATTGTGTAGTAACTCCTATGAACCAAAATGTGGGATTTATATGTTCCTTTGTGTATGCATTGAATGATGATGTGGGGAGAGAAAGTTTATGGCATGATCTTGTTAGGTTAGCAGCTATGAATAATGACCCTTGGCTAGTTGTTGGGGATTTCAATTGTGTTATGAATCCTGATGAGAGAATTGGCTGTGTTGTTACTCCTAGAGAAACTGCTGCTATCAGAATAGAGAAACTGCTGCTATTAGAAGTTGTATGTCTGATTGTGGTTTGGTTGATATGAAGGGTGTTGGCCAGTTCTTTACTTGGATTAATAAGTAGGAAGGCACTAATAGGGTGCTCTGTAAACTTGATAGAGCTCTGGTAAATTCAAGTTGGAGTGATTTCTTCCCTGATTCTGAAGTTAGGTTCATGCCTGAAGGAAATTTTGATCACACTCCTATGTTGATAAATATGGTTCATAATGTTCAGCAAACTAAGAGGCCTTTCAAATACTGTAGGTTTTGGAATGATATGGAGGGTTTTGAGGATATTGTGAGGGGTCTGTGGTCTAATACTGTGAGAGGCTCTCATATATTTGGGGTTGTCTAAGCTTAGAGATACAAAGCAAGCTATTAAGAGACTTTGTAGGAGCAATATGGACATTCAGGCTCAGGATACTATTGCTCATAATAACTTAATTGAATGCCAGCAGCAATTACAGCTTGATATCCATAATGCTGCGTTGAGAGCAACAAAATGCAGTGCATTAAAGGCTTACAGAGATGTTCATAAGAAGTACATCGACTTCTTGAAGCAGAAGGCAAAAGTGTCATGGATAAAAGATGGTGATGAAAATCCTAAAATTTTTCATCAAGCTATTAAGCAGAGGAGAATCCAGAATAGTGTTTATAGTATAAAAGATATGGATGGAAGGTGGGTTGATAGTCCAAGTCTGGTTAATGAAGCATTTCTACAGTATTATCAACAGCTTCTTGGTACTGAGTTGAGTGATAGGAAAGAGGTGGTTAAGGAGAAAATTGAATTGGGCCCCTGTGTGAATGAGGAGCTTCATGGATTTTTGTTAGCTCATGTTTCTTCTGAGGAGGTAAAAAAAAGCTGTGTTTTCCATACATGGTGATAAGTCTCCTGGTCTAGATGGTTTTGGCTCTCATTTCTTTAGAGATGCATGACATATTGTTGGTAATCAGGTAACACAAGCTGTTTCTGCTTTCTTTCATCATGGAAAAATTCTTAAAGAAATTAACAGTACTGTTTTAGCCTTAATTCCAAAGTGCAAAGTACCTGATTCTGTGGCTGATTTTAGGCGTATAGCCTGTTGCAATGTTATTTACAAGATCATTTCAAAAGTTCTTTGTATGAGGATGAAACTGGTTCAGGGTAGGAGTATTGTTAATAATTTCATGATATGTCAGGATATTCTCAAAAGCTATGGCAAGAAGAATTGTAGACCTAGTTGTTTGATCAAAATGGACATGAAAAAAGCTTATGACACTGTAGAGTGGGGTTTCCTTAGAGAGATGCTTTTGCTTTTAAATTTCCCTTGTAAATTTGTTGATCTAGTTATGGAGTGTGTTTCTAGCCCTAAATTCTCTCTTATGATTAATGGAAATCTATATGGTTTCTTTCAATCTAAGAGAGGGCTTAGACAAGGGGATCCTATTTCTCCTTTGCTATTTGTGATTTGTATGGAATACCTTTCAAGGATCCTAAAGTTTTTGGGGTTGAAAAGGGGTTTTAGCTTTCCTCCTAGATGCAAGCCTATCAAGCTCAATCATTTGATCTTTGCTGATGAGTGTTGCTATTTTGTAAAGGAGATTATGTGTCAACTTATCATATTCTGCAAGGATTCAAGCTCTTTTCTGATTCTTCTGGCCTGAGAGTTAATAAGCTGAAAACTGCTGTGTATACTGCTAGCATGGAGAATAGTGAGGTTCAAAGGATTTTGGATGTCTCTGGTTTTTCAAGAGGCTCTCTTCCTTTCACCTATTTGGGGATGAAAATTTGTTCTAAAAAGGTGAGTACTGCAGATTGCCAGGTGCTTTGTGAAAAGATGACAAGCAAGATTAGAGTTTGGAGTTCTAGGAATCTTTCTTACACTACTAGAACTCAATTGATCAATTTTGTCTTGTTGAGCTTGCATATTTATTAGGGACAGATTGTTATTCTCCCTAGGAAAAACTATCAAGAATAATGAGAAGATTTGTAGATCTTTCTTGTGGAGTGGTGAATATTACTCTTCTAAACCTGATAATATAGATTGGGAACATACTTGTTGTCCAAAAAAGGCTGGAGGGCTTGGGTTTAGAAGAGTGGATGTGTGGAATATTGCAGCTATTGGTAAACATGTCTGAGACATTGCTAAAAAACAGGATTCACTTTGGATAAAGTGGGTGAATTCAGTGTATATTAAAGGAACATACTGGTGGGAGTATAGACCTTGTAACTCCTCCAGCTGGTATTGGAGATCAGTGTGTGCTATGAAGGATGAGCTTAAGAACAGGATTACAAATGATGTGCTTATGCAGTTACAGGAGTATAAAATTATGCATATATACCATCTTTTGTTAGGTGTGGCTGATAGAGGTGCCTGGGATAAAGCTGTTTGGTGTAGGTTGGCTATTCCTAGGCACAAATTCATTTGTTGGATGGGTGGTCAGGGTAGGCTTTACACTCTTGATAGGCTGTCAAATTAGGGTGTGAGCCAAACTAGTAACTGTCCTCTGTGTGAGAGCTGTTCTGGGTCTCATTTGCATCTGTTTTTTCAGTGTCGTTTCAGCAGATCATTATTGGAACTAGTTTCTTCATGGCTGCAATTTAGTATGCATGATATAACTCTGGTAAACTGGTACAAATGGGTTAGAAGAAAGCAAGGATCAAGATTTCAGAGAATGACTTTGTATGCTGGTTTGAATGCAGCTGTTTACTATATTTGGAAGATTAGGAATGCTGCTGTTTTTGAATTTAGAGTTACAAGGTCTGTTGTTGTCTTTAAAGCTTTGAAATATGAACTCATTGTTAGAGTTAATGCTTGTAAATCTGATGTGATGAGTAGTTTGGATAAGGATTGGTGGGAAATGATTTGTAATACTTAGTTTGATGTAGTTTCCTTGTGAAGAAGAGTCCATCCTAGATGGTTTGTTCTGAGCTTGAGAACTTTAGGGTGTATGCCTTGTGTTTGAGCTATAAAATCTCTCTCTTACCTGTTCCAAAAAAATCATTATCTCTTTTTTGTCCAGATTTCATATCTCTAATTGCTGTAGATTTCTTTCTTTCTAGGCTAGGACTTTTATAAGGAGCAGTTTGTATGAATTCTGCGACCTCCACATCAGCCTCTCTGAGACCAATATCAAATTTATCGAAATTTATATCGGTCTCTTCATTAACAACAAAAGCTTGGTGTTTCACCCTACTCTAATCCTGTAAAATTTGTTCAAATTTACAAGCTTGGTGAGCTAACTCACCAAAGTCTGTAAAATGAGAGTCACATAACTTCTTCCTTTACTCATGACCTACACCATCTTGTGCCATTTGAAGAACTTCCATTTCTGGGACATTAGTATGACACTTCAATTTAGCATTCTTAAATCGTTCTAAGTAATCGCTCATAGGCTCTCCTGGAGCCTGAGTGATTCTTGATAATTGGCTTAGAGTGACTTTAGCTTGAGTTCTGCCAAAGTGATTAATAAACTGGTTTTTCATCTCTTGCCAGTCAGGTATAGATACTGGTGCTAAATGCATGTACCAGTCATAAGCAACATCAGAAAGTGAGGTTGCAAAGAGTCTCAACCTCAAGTATTTGCATTCCCCAAAATCCCTACTACACTGAGAGTTGAATCTTTGTAAATGTTCTTGGGCAGATTTGCCATCTTTACCATAGAATAGGAAAAAGGGATTGGAAGGAGTTCTAGGCAAAGGATAAGCTTTATCAACCCATTCAGGGTATGGACAGAGGTCTTGCCTTTGTCTTCTACCCATCTGCTCATCTAACATAGCCTGAACTTGAGCCATAGTCACAATCTGATCTACTTGTGGACCTCTTGGATTGCCCATAAATGGTTGAGCCCTAGGAGGTTGGTACCGGTAATCTAGATCATCATATGGTTCGTGTGCAGTATGCCCCATGGGAGATAGACCCCTTCTATGGTTAAGACGCACTAAGAACTGTTGTCTTTCTAGTTTATGTTGGTAAGCAGGCTGAGGACGATTACTACGCACATTACGCAAATTTGGGTGAAATGCGTCAGCAACAATACCATCTTGGTAGCCATAGTTAGGTTGGGAAGGGATGTAATCTTATCGATTACTTCTGGTTCCCTGGCCAACATTATGTGGAAGTTCTTCAATTTGGTTGAAGACTTCATAGTCAGTCCCCATTTCTGGATGAACCGCTCTAAGTGGTTGGACATTAGTGCAATTGAGCCAGCTTGTATCAGCCCCCATTCCTAAATGTTCAATCCTCCCAGATTGGTTCCTGCCACCTCGATAATCGCCTGGGGTAGGATTATTCCTAGTTTGGTGTTGGATGAAAGTTTGTGGATAAGTAATTCTCAAGACCGGGTTAGAAGGTTTTCCTCGTGAGTGGGAGTTAACCTGATTGGATCTATTACGATCCAGACTCTGTTCCATGGCTTGTAGGAGTTGGTCGTTTAGAGCCTTGTGCCTGTCTGCTAGTGGTTCTAGTCGACGCGCAACTTCTTCAGCTACCTGTCCAGATTAAGCCACGTCGGTGGCACTGAGAGTCTCTCGAATTTCAAGGATAATTCTATGTACATGGGTTGTCATAGCATCCCTAGAGTCTTCTATCATATTTATGGCAATATCTATAAAGACTCTAGTAAACTCTTGAGCAAGGGATTTATATTGAGAGTCAAATTGATGTCTATGTCTTTCTCTAGCCTCAATTAGGAGTTGCCTAATGGTCTCAACATATCTGGAATGCATTTGATTCAAATAAACACGGATTGAAGTAGACAAGCGTGTGGCCCTAGAGGAACATTGTCAGTTCCATCTTCGGCTAAAATTGAGAAACTGTCATCCTCAGGCTGAGTAGAATTGAGATGTTATATCAGGGGTACCTCTTCCATTCTGTTATATGAATTGTCAGGGTTAGATCCCTCAGTTCTTTCTTCAGGGTTGTTAGGATGAGATTGAGTGGATTCTGGAGTTCCTTGCTCATCTCTGGCACCTCTTCTTCTGTTAGAACGAGTATTAGCCATTTATTAAGAGTGTTTTCAACTTTGTGACAGTTTACTCCCACTGTGGTCGCCAAAAACTTGTTGGTGCAAAAATGGTTTTGCAAACAAGTAATGATGCCCCGTCGCAAGTTCGTCCAAAACACCAGGGAGGTGATTTACTCTCCGAAGAGTCACCAGCCCTTAGCAATAAGAGTTGCCCTTAAAACCAAAGGATCCTCGCTAACTTAAGTAAGCACAAACTACCAATGGCTAAGAAATAGCGTGCATTATGAAACTTTAAAGGATTTAAAGAGAGACAAGTAGAAAATAACAATACGAACAAGCTTGAAAGAAGCTATTTCATTTCATTGATTATATAATTTCCGGTCTTACACAAACTTTCATAGAAAGGAAAGTAACAAACAAGCTTAATTGAGTAAGAAAGAGAGGAATATCGTCATCCTTCTTGCACTCAATGAGATAGTAACAATGGAAGGCGTCAGAACATGGGATATTCGTGCCAAATAACTACTTAAAACTATATCTAAGATCTAAAGATAAATTCTGATATTTGTTGTGTTGATGATTGATTTATTTTTTCGCGTGGTTGAAGCCTCTATTATAGCCAATTGGAGAAGTAGTTTGTCTTCGAATTTGAATTGTTGTCTAACTTCGCAACTGTTGGGAAAGTTTTGAATTTGGCGCCTTAGAAAGGGCGCTCCTTGAAGCTTCTAGAGTCTTCATTTCTTTGCGACCCCGACCGAATTTTGGGCTTCTTGTCATTAAATAAGTTTACACTCTTTTACGGGGTCAACATAATTTAGGCTTGGGCTAAAAAGAAATGAGTTTTCATAACCCGTGGTTCTTAAAGCCCAAAAAATAAAAGTGGTAGTAACAATATGTATGTAGGTTATATATGAATATAAGACTAGTTGGGATCCGGGAGAAGGATCTTAAAATAAAAAGGGTAAGAAGGATCAACGTGCATATTTGAATTGGAAATGCATATTTTTTAAGCTGAATTTGCATATTTCACTTTTCAAGATGTAAGCATATGCTCTAGAACGATAAAATGCACATTCAGTTCTAAAAAATCCACATCTTAAAAAGGTACACATTTACTTTAAAAGATATGTATATTTAGTTCAAAAGATATGCACAAAAAAGCCTTCTCACCCTTCTGATTTTAAGAATATTTTTATTTGATCCTAATTATTTATATATATATATATATATATATATATATATATATATAATGTATAAGACCATATGAAGACAAAATGAGCAAAGGTTCTAGTTTTGAATATACAAGACCAAATGAAGTTTCTAATCTTGCACTTTACATGTCAACACTTGCTCGAAGCCTGCCAAACCTTTTGTATACAAAATGCATAAATAATTATTGCCACCCTTTGAAATTATTGACATGCAAAAATAGTATATCCCCTAAATTTTGTTATAACTGATTCTTTTTATTTTCTTCTCTCCGTTTTCATTTCTTCTTGATCCCCCTTCATCTGTTAATCTCAAATATCCATCGCCCTGGTAATGCAATTTCATCTCTCTTCTCTCATTAACCACATATAGTTTCCATCTATTCTTCATTCTATGTTTTACAAAGTATGTGTTTCATTCCAAAAACACTATAATTGACGTTGTAAGGATGAATCATTTGATGGTAAATTATGTATGACTCTATGCATCAATGGCTTTGCTTATGAAATTGACAACCTCTATCATATATTGCATGTTATTTTCGCATAATTTGATACGCCGTCAAGTTGTGAGAAATGTCGACCTTTTTTTCTTTCTTTGTTTATAGTTCTTATTTCTTATTTGTTTTCTTGGCATCATGTTTACCGAGGATAGCAATATTGTCTTTGGATTTGGTTCATTATCTTATCATAATATTAATTATTTCACAATGATATTATAAGTTTGAGGCAATAAGCAAGGAGGCAATGTTGCATATGTTATCCCTTTTCAACATGTAGAGACATGGTTTATTTTATTATTTTTTCCATGCCCAATAGTTTGGATCATATAAAAATTGTTTTGGCGATAAATAATTCTAATTAATTTGGTCACTAGTTGAGTTAGCTTTTAGTATGCGTTTATGATATAATTCAACTTGTAAAATTTGTTTATATGTGGATGTCATGATACAGATGATTGATGAAGGCTTGTTGTCACTCCTTCCTTAACACCTTGCAAATATAATACTCGAATTACTTTCTCTATATTTCAACATTAATGAAGTGAAGTGCAAGAATGGAAGGAAATGTATTTGCTCGCGCAGTAGAAGGAGTAAAATGTGTTAGGTCTGAAGAGGGGGGTGTACTTACTAAGCCCTTTCTGGATTTGTGCAGACTACTATTACCCCTTATAGGTATGAAACTCTGATTTCTATCACATATTATCTTATTTGCCTTGCACTATCGTTGAGTTATGATTTATCCACTAAATTATATGTTCAATACGGAAACGTAAGGAAGTTTCGGTTTGTTTTTGTATCCATGTCCTTTTTTGTTATTCACATTTTACTCTAAGTTGATATTATGCATAAATGTTTTCCCCTTTGAACGAGAAAGCTTTAGATTTTCTTCAGAGCCATATCATATGCTTTTACATGGTTCCAGATAAATTTGGCTCACAAATGTCATGTATCAAGGCTGATGTCGCGAGTAACATTATGGTAAGATATTCTAGACCATGTATGATATCTTAGAATAAAAATGAAAGTTTGATAAATGGCAAAGCCTATTGTTTTTCTACAATATTATAAGCATCTTTGAATTGTTATTAGTTTTCCTTGCGATATTATAAGAATTTTCGTTTATATATAAAAAATTATTCAACTAAATATATCTTTCCTTCTTTTCTTTACGCAGAAATTAGAATCAAAATATGCCTCTAACCCGTCAAAATATAGTAACTTGAGTACTATGACAAAAGAGGAAGTTGAATCTAGGATAGCAAGAAGTTCATCAAGTTGCACTAATGCACTTGTTTGGTTAAACAGGTAGTTCTAAATTATATTAATGTAATTGGCCTATGCTACAATGTATGCCAAGTATAGATTTTTTTTCCCGTATGTCGAGCTTTTGAACAATAAAAAGTGCTTCATTTTAGGGCGATGGATTTTATGGTACAACTATTTCACAATCTATTGGAGCATCCAGAATGGTCTATGACACAGGCTTGTACAGATTCCTATAAGAGAACATTAAAAAAGTGGCATGGTTGGATGGCAATTTCAACTTTTAAGGTATACGAACTTTTGAATCAAAAGTGTTTCTCTCTCTAAAGCTATTTGAAGATGTAAATTAGGTATAAAAGAGGAAGATAAAACAATGGTGGATAGTGAAAGGGTTAATGAAACTAAGTAGCATTAATAATAATTCTTTTAGCTAAATCCAAGAAACTCTGTTGTGTTTTTTTGTACATCCATCATATAGAGTTTGTGTTTTTCACTACACCTTCTTTAGTATGTGTTGTTTTTTGCACCAAACGAATAGTTGAACCTGCTGACGCCAATTTTTCCATTTATCAATGTTATGTAGGACCCAATAGACTCAAATGATTAATGTAATAACATAAAAAAAATTATATTACAAATCATAATAGTTTTTGGTAAGACATTATGACTACCTAAAATCATTTAAGCAATAGTTCATTTACCTTTTATATTTTAGGAAACATTGTTTTTAATAAGTCAACATTTATGCCATCTGCTAAAATTAAGTTCACCTTTATATTATTATGGAATAAATTAAGCTTGTATAGGTATTAACTTTCAATAAGTTCAAGTGATCGGTACTTTGCTAGCAGGTAATAATTTTTCCCTATTTTCATTCCCTTTACCAACCCTCCACACCTATAATCACAACCACCACTACCACTCGATCCCAAACACCACCCCTACACCTCATATAACTCATTGAAAGTTAATATCCATACAAGCTTAAATTATTCTAGAATAATCCAAAGGTGAACTTAATTTTAGAAGATGACATAAAGGATATTCCCTTGAGCGAAGGATATCTCCTTCAAAAGATGTTGCACAAAGGTGTGATAATCACATTAGCTCAACTATCATATGAATGAGTCATCGGATAAGCCTATATATTGTGAGTAGATCATGTACTTAACACATGGAAAAATAATCATTCTACTACAATGCTTAGCATAAAAAAGAGTATTGTGGTTGCATATATGTAGCCTATTCGCATAGAAAATGATTTTGATTTAGAGTGTGTTTGGAAAACACAAGTAATGTAACTTAAATAATAAGGAGCATACTTATTTAAGCTAATTTAAATGATTAGAACTACTGGACAACTATCTACATCTTTCAACATTAGAGGTTGTAAATTGCTTTGGGTGTATACATTTTTGTTAAAAACAAAGAAACCGAAACGAAAATCCGACAATTTTGTAGAGTTTTAGTTTATATAAAATCTTTTTTTGAGGGACTTTACTGATTCACTATCTAGTTTCCATCCAAAGTATCGAATTGTTAATGGCTAGAGAAATGCAAGAAAAATCTATTTATAGCTAAAGCTTTGTCTTGGGCTTGTTTTTGTTGATTAAGATACTCAAGTATATATGTATACTTATTGCACTAATAATCATATTTCATTATATGGTTTTTCTATACGGGTTTAAAATATTCACTTTATCAACAACAATACAGGTACTCATTAAGTTTGTTCCAGAAAGGAAGAAATTTATGTGTTCAACAGGTGGGAGTGATGAAGTTAATGTTGAGATCGGAAAATTATGTAAAAGTTTTGCTTCAGTACTTGAAGACAATCATAGGTTCTTGGTAAGTATATCTTTATACAAAATAATATTAATACAGTAGTATGAAAGGTCAAACTCATAAAAAATCTATATAATATTTTCAAACTACTTTTGAGTATATCACTCTTATTGCAGGCTAGTTTTGGAGTTGATGATCTTAAAGCTCCATGAAGTGTTGTTAAAGTATGGCGGAAGCAAAAATTGATAGACTAAAACAACTCTTTTGAACCCCAGATCTTTTTACAGATCCAATTTATTATAGTTGAGTAGCTTTTGTGTCATTCTTGTAACAAAATATGAGTACAAAATTAGTTACATTATACATAACTTTAGGTGTATAAATTAAAACTTCATTTTCAACAGATTAAATTTCAAATTTTTAGTAAAGCATCGATATTACAGGAGATCATCTAACTTCTAACTTAAAAGATTGACCAACAAGAGAAAAGTAACTATTGTTTATATATAAATAGAAGAATATCCATCTACATTTTTACCCATGTAATATAGAATGAAGAATGCTATACATTGCAATCACGATCCAATATGATGATTATAAAAACTATTCTAATTATTTAGAGGCGCTGACAAGAAAATCAATGAAGAGTCTCATTAGATCGTAAAAGCAAAATAATTAACAACATAAAAAATATTAGAAAAAATTGGATCAAACAGCGCAAACTATACATTTGTTGAACAAAATAGCACCAACAAAAAAGGAGCACAAAACAAAATGATTTTTTTCTAATTGGTGCAAAAAACGACAGTGGTTTTTTTGACTAAGATTCCTAATTTCCAGTGAATCTTTAGTATTTTAGCTTTTTGATTTCTATGACCCATACACTGTAGACATTCCTATCGATTTCTTCCTTGAACATTTATGATAAGAGGTTTTTAGTGTGTCGTTAAGGCACTAAGAACCACTTTCCAAACAATATTTATAAACCTAACAAACAACTACTATGAACGTAGCAATGGCAAGTTAAGGGTCGAATCACAAGGAAAAAGGGATTGACTAAGGTCTATTAAGTCTAAAACTACCTAAGTGAAGGGTATTAGGGGGTGTGAAGGATTGATTAACTATCAACTAATAACTAGGATAACTAGGTAGGAATAACAACTAACAATTAAGTATGAGATGTAAATAAAATAAGACAAACACTAGAGTTTGGGCTAATCGTATGAATCCGGGCTAGATAACATACAACAACTAATGCAATTACAGTTCAAAGGCGAATATCATGCAAAGTTAAGTACTCTTCTAAAATACTCGAGTCCTCTATCAAATGAACCTCAACAGTAATCCATTAATCAATCAACTAGATCCTCTTTCGAATAGTCTCTAGTCAATTGATTAATGGATTCAATAAGCATGGAAAACCCCTAATACAAGGATCCTCTTAATTTCTACCCAATCTCTTGGTCTAGAAATTAGGGTGATTCAAGGGAATGACAAATAATTTAATAATCGATTAAGAGGAATTGAAATCTAAAAGCCCTAGCATAAATGTGATCAAAATCTATCCTAGGGTGTCAAAACACCAAGATCAATGCATAACAATCAATAGAAAACTCATTTACATGAACATCATAATTAAGCCCTTAATTCATACTTTCTCCCAAACCCTAGATAATAAACTACTCGCTAATCATGGATTCAAAGCAAAGGAGATTAATAAAATTAAACATGATTAATAAAGCAATGAAAATAGACAGAAGAGATAGAAAGAAATATACTTGGATTAATTGAGCAATTGAATCTTCAATAAGAAAGCCAATATGAAAAATTAAGAGTTTGAGAGTGTTTAGAGAGAAAAACTAAGTAATTAGAGTCTAAGAGTCGATTTAATACAAAGAAAAACGCAAAACCTCTTTATAATATTCCAAAAATAAAGACGAAAAATCGGGGAAAACCCCGAACTACAGGTCTACACGGGTGGTGGGACGCTGTAACACCCCAACAATTCTCTCTTTAAAAAACATATATTTTTCCAATTAAAATAGAGGATTATCAAGGCATTATCGAACGTGTGAAAACGTAGCGCCTTACTCAGAGTTTTGCAGCGGAAAAACATTAAATAAAACTTTATTAATTGCTTAAACCATAGTAATTGTCAAACCATTATCTAAACCTCGAAGGATAATTCAAAACCAACTTAAAGCATTTAAAATAAATGATCCATAAAACAACTTAATAAAAGTAACATAAATGCAAGAGGCAATAAAAGTAAGAAAGCGATCTCTCATCAATGCTTCCCAAATCCGAAATGAGTAATACTGATAATGCATCAAATCTTCCGCACCTGCAGGCAAATACTCAATTGAAAACTGCTCACCAATAAAAGGTCATCAAGGATCAATAGGCACAGCCATGATCGACACACAAAAAAGCACGTAATCAACAAAGCTGAGTACTTACATAATAAAATAAAACGCGAAACCTAACATGATACTATTGAACAACAAAACATGATCAATAAAGATACCTCAAGACTTCAATTCGTAAAATAAGACTTGACTCCACAAGACATACAACATGATAATTATTCCGTAAATTTGAATAGACAATGAATCGAGTTGTCCAACCAAAACAGCCTTCAAAATAGAAGACGAATTAAGGGCGCGACTCCATTGACCAACGATATTGAGGAACCTTTAAAAATAAAATAGGGTACGGTGATCAATCCGACCCCAAGAAAAGTCATGGGCTACCACCATGTACGCCAACTCATACTAGTCCAGAACTTCAGACGTGCACAAGTCTAAAACTATTGCTATTCACTTCCACTTTAAGTATTAGTAAGTTATTCGATGTTGGACTCTAAACAGACAACCAGCACATAACATGGATACAACAATATTCCTCTTGTATCTTAGGAGTAAATAAATGATCAAACAATTCCAATGGACTAATAATTAATCCTCCAAATTTATTTGTTGACTTAAATCAATAATCGAATGTTCAATGACAATAAATATACATACCTTACAAAGCCCTCGGTCTTTGCAAAGCAGTAAAATAACCATAACCAATAATAGTCCAACTTACTCCAAAGTCCGCGGCGTTTGAGAAGTAATACAATATCTATTAAGGGAAACAATACCAAACTCCATAATCCAATAATAAAATGTTATTAATCCACATCACACGATGGATCCAAATATAAATATTCCCAAACAACATGCTTGAATCAGACATCTATTCAATCATGTAATAAACATAAAGGCAATTAACATGCTCAACAACACGTAATTCCAATTCAATAGCCACGTATGAACCATAAAAGGGTTTCTTATACATGATACTATAAATAATCTTATTCCTTAGGACATGATACTAGTCTAATACAAAAGGACATGTACGTACCTTTTGTAGACAAAGTGAGAGACCACTTTAAAACTCTAGAAGTCACCTAAAGTAAATTCTCCTCCTACCAAAATAATAACATAACAATGAATTAATATCCTAATTAATTCAAAGCAATATAAACTATTTTAAAACGCTTCAAAACTCGTTTTAAAACACTTTAAAAACATTAAAGTTTCAACCTTTAACAACCTATAATATAATACTATAAGTCTAGGCTTTAAAAACCTCAAAAACCATTACTTTCATACTTAAAACTCATTTTAAATAATAAATAATAAATCTGAATTCACATATTATATTCATAATAAATAAAAATTAGTTTTTTAATAATTCAAACAATAAAGTTTCCAACTTTATTTGTAAAACATATTAAAACTCATAAAAAATTACAACTTTAATATTAAAACTCATAAACATCATAACTTTAATATTAATACTTTAGTTAAACATTAGATAGAGGTTAAAGGTTAAGAAATAACCAAAAGAAAACACCAAAAATAGGAAAAGCAACGGAGAAGGGACGCGCGGGAGGCGCGTATGGTTGCGGCTTGGCGGCGCGTGGCAGTCACGCGGCTCCTGCTGTTGCTGCGGACGAAAGGCGAGGGGGTGAGTGAGGTGCGGTGGTGCTACTGGCTGCCAGTGGCGGATCCAAGGGGGTACATTGGGGTACAATTGTACCCCAATCCCCCGGGAATTTTTTGAAAAACTCTGTTTAGAATTAACGACCGCCTTTTTCTACCGCTGGTCAGTCGCAAAATAAAAAAATGGAGTCATAAAACATAAAAGGCAGTCGCAGACCATGGAAATCAAGCTAAAGATACTGCGAAAGTGCAAATTGCTTAAGTCAGAATCCCAACAAACAAAAGCATGAGCATGATATTTAAATAATTTAGATTTATTGGTCTCATGGGTAGGAAATGCTTTCATTATTGCATCATTTCTTATTATTTTTTGCTGTTTTCACTCCTATTTCGCAGCTTTTGTGCCCAATCCCATTTAAAGAACAAATATGGTGAATTGCATTTTTCTTCTTAATGTGTAAAGCTTCAATTAAGTTATTTTCTTTTCCCTCTTTACCTTAGTGTTGAGGTGGGAAAAGATTTTCTTGAAAAATTTGGTGAAGAGACAATGAGTCATGGGAGACAAAGGTCTTGGTAGTGAGTAGACAAGTGGTCGTATAATTCAACGTTTTGCTGCTACCCGAGTTCGAACCTAGGTCTGGAAATACCTTGTTGAGAATATCAAATTTGATATTAATTCCCACTAAAACTATAATTGTTTGTCAAATAAAAAAAGCGTTAATATGATATTGAGTAAATAAAAAGTGATTATAAGTATATCTTTTTTGAGGAGTCTGTTCGGTTTTATTTTCGTACCCCATTCCAAAAATTTCTAGATTCGCCACTGCTGGCTGCATGCACGCAAGACGAGGGGAGGAGAGTGGTTGTGGTGAACACTCGCCAGAAAACAAACAGAGGTGAGGTGGTGGTGGCTGGCCGGCGGCACACAAAAAAAGGAGAGGAGAGGGAGTAAGGGGCACCGCTTTTGAGGAGGGAGAGAGAGAAATAAGAGTGTCCAAAATTTTGTGTTTAGGGAGGTATTTATAGGGTTGCTTAGAAACCTAAGGTGAATAGGTTTAGACTTTGGGTTTGGGCTTAAATTGGTCATTAAACTTAAGTTAAACTTTGGGCTCCTCAACCCAGTATTAGAAATCATTTTAAACCTAATCCAAAACATTTAATTAAATATTAAATACTTAAAATCCAACCCAATAAATATTGATGATTATTTAAAACGTTTAAACAATCATTTAACTTTCAAAATAGTCAACACTTAAATAATTAAATGAAATAAATATGAAAATGATTATAAAAATACTTTAAATATATTTATAAAATTCATAAAATTACGGGGGATTACAGTCTACCCCTCTTAAAAGAAGTTTCATGCCGAAACTTGGCACGAAAAACTAAATCGTTTTGAAAGAATTCCTTACTTCAACTTTTCCAAGCGAAAAACTCAGAAATACTTGTGTCACTCATGTGCACAATTTACCAACTCAAACTCAAATGTGTCACTCATGGACACGTTATTTTGCACTAACATGTGAAAATCGTAAAATAATAAGCATAAAAATGCATATAAATACCATAAAATAGGCAAAAGTGCGAAATTCTACCGCATTCTGCCCCTCTTAAAGAAAATGAGTTACGCCCTCGTAACTCACCTCAACAAACAAGTCAAGATACTTCATTCTTCCTCATATCATCCTCGACTTCCCATGTTGCCTCCTCGGACTCATGGTTAGACCAAACTACTTTCACGATACTCACATCCTTTTTGCGTGTACTAAGTACCTTCTTGTCCGAAATCTTCACAGGTCTTTCCTCATACGTGAGGCTACTATCAATATGAACTCTATCGAGTTCCAAAACAT
This sequence comes from Patellifolia procumbens, assembly GCA_947645195.1. Taxonomy (NCBI): domain Eukaryota; kingdom Viridiplantae; phylum Streptophyta; class Magnoliopsida; order Caryophyllales; family Amaranthaceae; genus Patellifolia; species Patellifolia procumbens. Next base: position 228,665 of record CANSGD010000352.1, read on the forward strand.
GATTCTCATCACGAACATACCTCTTAAGTTGTGAGATATGAAACACATCGCGCATCTTCTCGAATTACATTGGCAAAGCCAACTTGTAGGCTACTTTACCAACTCTTTGCAAAATCTCATACGAACCAACATACTTGGCACTAAACTTGCCTTTCTTACCAAATCTCATAACAACTTTCGTCGGTGAGACTTTCAAAAACACTTTATCACCAACGGCGAACTCATCTTCACGCCTTTTCAAATCAGCATAACTCTTCTGCCTATCCTGGGAAGCTTGGATTCTAGCTTGAATCAACTTCACATTCTTAACAGTCTCTTCAATAAATTCAGTACCTAGGACTATGTTCTCACTAAAGTCATTCCAACAAATAGGACTCCTTCACTTTCGTCCATATAAGGCCTCAAATGGAGCCATTTTGATACTCGCATGGTAACTGTTGTTGTACGAAAACTCAATCAAATCTAATTGGTCTTCCCAACTTCCTTGAAATCAATCTCACATGCTCTCAACATGTCCTCCATAGTCTGATTGGTCCTCTCAGTTTGACCAACTGTCGCAGGGGTGAAAAGTAGTACTCATCTTCAGTGTAGCTCCAAGATTCAGCTGAACTTTCTGCCAAAAGTTCAAGAGAAATATCGAATCACGATCTGAAATAATATCCTTCGGCACACCAGGGAGTCTCACGACGTGCGTAATATAAGTCTTTGCAAGTTGCTTCTTCTTCCACGTCTCTTTGATAGGGAGAAAGACGACAAATTTAGTCAATCGATCCAGGATCACCCAAATAGTATCATTGCTAGTCTTACTCTTCGGCAATGCTGTCACAAAATCCATAGAAATTGAATCCCAATTCCATCCAGGGACTTCTAACGATAGGACCTTTTCCATAGGTCTCTTGTGATCTATCTTCACTTTCTAGCAAGTCAAACACTTGGACACGAACTCAACGACTTCTCGCTTCATATTCGTCCACCAATAATTCTCCTTAACGATTGGACCTTTCCTCCATAAGCTTCCTCTTAAGCTCTTCACACTTCTGTATTATACACCACTTTCCTTTGAATCTCAGACTTCCAACCTCATGGTTATTAAAATCAACTTCTTTTCCTTGCTTCATCTTCTCCTTAATCTTGTCAAGATGTTCATCTCCAACTTGACTCTCCAAGATCTCATCAAAAATCGAAGATCCTAACGACAAAGCGCTTAATCTTACTTCTATATCTCCAGGATTCAAAATCTCAAGGCTAAGCCTATGCATATCTCGATACAACTCTTCAGAAACTACCAACGCATTCACGCTATGGCTCGTCTTCCTACTGAAAGCATCAACGACTAGATTCACCTTTCCTTCATGATACTGGATATCTAAGTCATAATCCTTGATCAACTCTAACCATCTCCTTTATCTCATATTGAGATCATTCTGAGTGAAAATATATACTTCGAACTCTCATGGTCGATGAATATCTTCACAGTCGCTCCATAGAGATAATGTCTCCAAATCTTCAGTGCAAACACAATAGCAGCTAACTCTAAGTCATGGGTAGGGTATTAGACTCATACGGATTCAAGTGACGTGACACATACACAATCACCTTCCCATGTTGTTGTAATAGGAATCCCAGACCATTCTTCGAATCATCACTATATACCTCGAATCCATCATTCCCATCGGGTAGAGTCAAAACAGGTGCAGAGGTTAAACGATCCTTCAAAATCTGATAGGCTTCCTCACACTTCTCATTCCATTCAAACTTTGACTCTTTCTTCATCAAAGTAGTCATAAGTCTCGCTATCCTCAAAAAATGTTTAACAAACCTTCTATAATAACTAGTCAATCCCAGAAAACTTCTTATGTCAGGTACATTCTTCGGTCTAGGCCACTCACTAACGACTTGTATCTTCGCAGGATCCACAGAAGCTCCTTCCTTAGACACATAATGACCAAAAAATGCAACTTTCTCCAAACGGAACTCACACTTAGAGAACTTTGCAAACAATTGTTTTCTCCTAAGCGTCTCCAAAACCATTCTCAAATGCTCATCATGCTCTTCTTCATTCTTGGAGTAGATCAAAATATCATCAATGAATACTTCGACAAACTTGTCTAAGAACTCATGGAAAATCATATTCATCAAGTCCATTAACATTGCAGGTGCATTGGTCAAACCAAATGGCATCACAATAAACTCATAGTGATTATATCTTGTTCTAAAAGCAGTCTTAATTATGTCCTTATCGGCTACCTTCACTTGATGATACCTTGAACACAAATCAATCTTCGAGAAAATACTAGCTCCATTCAACTGATCGAAAAGATCATCTATCCTAGGTAAAGGATACGTGTTCTTAATAGTCACATTGTTCAACTCACGATAATCAATACACAACCTCAAACTACCATCCTTCTTTTTCACAAATAAAACTGGTGCTCCCCAAGGTGACGCACTAGGTCTAATATAACCTTTCTCCAACAATTCTTGCAATTGAGTCTTCAATTCACTCATCTCAGGAGGTTCCATCCTGTAAGGTGCTTTTGAAATAGGTGCAGTACCAAAAACTAAGTCTATGATAAACTCTACGGCTCTCTTAGGCGGCATTCCAGAAATCTCACTTGGAAACACATCTAAGAACTCCTTCACAATAGATAGATCCTCAATTCTCGACTCAACTTCCTTGCCTACATCTCGCACACTACACAAGAATAACTCACAACTTTTCCTTATAAATTTCTCAGCTTGTATAGCAGAAATGATCCCAAAACTCTTAGGTTTCCCAAAACTTCGGTACGAAATCGACTTCCCTGAAGGACTCTTCAAAACTACCTTCTTAGCTTCACAATCTATCTTGGCTTTATAAGAACTTAGCCAGTCCATTCCTAGAATAACATCTAGGTCTCCCAAATTGAATTCTATGAGATTAGAGGGAAAAGTACAACCTCCTATCTTCAAAGGTAAGTTTCTAAACATATTAGTACACTTCATAACTTCTACAGTAGGAATACTAATGGGAAAATCAACGACTTCAAAGTCTACTTTCCTCTAAGAGCAGAGGTAAAGGAATCCCAATAGAAATCAGCCTCGGAACTAATCCTAGTCCCATTTTCCTTCCACCAAATATCAGCCTCATGTTTCAGATACATCGCGGCCTAATCTACCTTCATTGTTGCAGAGTAATTAACATCTCCAAATTTCTTGTCGAATTCTCTAATCCAACTCTCCAAGAAAGTAGGGTTAGTCTGTCCCTTAAAATAAAGCGGCTTAACTTTAGCTAGCTTCTCAAACATCTCGCCTGGAGTGTCAGGACGTTCTGCTCTCTCTTGGGTAAATCTCTCTACCAAAAGACGAATGACAGAGGCTATCGTTGTTGGCCATCCTACTGCGTACCCTATGAAAAAACACATATGTACAATTCAGGTCACGATTCATAACTAATTGCCATTCTACGAAGGCATCGAAAAGAAAGATTAATCATACAAGATCGTACAAAAAAAAAGGTTCATCGGAAATCCAAATTACAGGCAATTTATTTGGAACAAGTTCAAGCACCAATACTTTATTTGGAACATGTCCAAGCACAAACAATTTTTTGGAATACATCCATGCACAAACAACTTATTTTCGCTTCAGTTCGGATTATCGATCATCGGTTTCTCTGTATAAACAACTACTCTTAATTACTCAAAGATTGAGAATTAAATCCCACTTCCCTCTAAAGATTAGTTAAACTACCCGAATTTGCAGATAGAATAACTGAACTATAGAACAACCTACTTGAATCTGCAATTGAGGTTCAATTCTAAGGCACACCAAACTCTAGGAATTCTGTAAGCCAAACGACAATTACTAGCGCAATTATTCAATTCGGAAACAATAATTTCACTGGAGAATAACAAGAACAACCGAATGCTATATTAAACCCTAGTTTGCTACTCATGAACGAAGAACAAAAGAATCTAGCAATAGATCAATTGAAAAGAGAGACTAGTTGTACTTCCTAGCAATCAAGTAAATAATCATATAATCAAATAGAAATCAAAATTATAATTAAGAAAGAGTTCACAAAAGAAACCTCACAATAACAAACCGAAGATCAAACAACCGTTCTCAAGAGTTGATTTATGCTACGATCGGCATAGAATTCATCAATGAACCTTCAATAATTAAATCTAACATGAAAGTAATGAAGAGGGAAAAAGTAAGTTTCTCTCTCTAATTAGGGTTCTAAACTAATTGGAATAATAATAGATCCAAAATAAAATAAACAAAACCAAAGTTAATAAAGCAAAGCTTGACAAAATCACACAAGCGCGCTGGGGGATCATCATGCGCGAGCCGCTCGCTGCTGGTGCGCGAGGTGCGCATTGCACCTGCTGTGACACTACTAGAGACCCATTGCTGCGCCACTCGCGTCTTGGAAGTGCACTGGGTGCGTGCGAGAGCTGCTGGGGAGTTGTTATGCTCGTCTGGCGCGCTGAAGGTGCGCGACTCACGCACGGACACTATCTCGCTTGGTTGCTGCATCTGCTGGGCTGGAGATGTGCCTGGGGTGCACGGGATAGTGCGTGGCTCGTGAACACTTACTGCCAACAAGGCTGCTTGCGTTTTTGGCTGCTTGCTCGAAGCATGCAGCTCTTGCTTACGAAGTGATGCTCGCTCACAAGTTCCAAACTCTAGCACCCGAACTGACATGCTAACCAACCAATGCTCGGACACGAACCATTAGCGAATCATAAACACCTCTAAAGTATCGAAATCATCCCAATTCTCCAAACACCACACTTCGGCTAATAATTACGAAACTTCGCTTCTCAAGGCCTAAACCTCTACAAAACGAACTCCGAAATACTCTAAAAACACGCCTAATGTGATCTCATCAAATATCCCCACACTTGAACTTTACTCGATCTCGAGTAAGCTCATTCATTAAGAATATGAGGCACACCTTTACAAAACAATACACATATGAACTACTCCCCTTATCACTCTATCCTAGTGTATAAAAACGATGCTACCTTTCTCCGAATCGCTTAAGGTCAAACACTAGGGCAAAAGACACCCCCACACTTGAACTAAAAGCTCACCTGAAAACATTAGAAGCATATTCAATCACGTTCAGCACCAAGTTCACACACCAAGAGTCATGAAATCAATAAAGTGAATTCGAGCCCCGAAAATCTCAAAGGAATCAAACTCACACCAAATCCGCACAATTCACCCCAACCACTCCTTATTTCTCCAAAGATAGATGAGCTCTAACTTATTCGCCTCTACTTCAAACGCCAAGGTGAAATCCTACCCGAAACACACCTTATATCACCGTCTTCTTATGACACCAATTGCGGCAAATGGTTCAAAAAAATCTCTCTTTTATCTCTCATTTTGCCTAAGAGCTCTTTCGAGTTTTCGTCCTAGCTTCACACATATTTTTTTCTAAAGATGAACTCACCATCTCACCCGCTCCAGATAGCCACTTTATTGCGTAGGTTGCTCTTTCGAGTTTTCAACCTATTAGGGCCCCCCATTCTTGCCTCAGTTTCCAACTCAGCGGGTTTTCACATATATATATTTTTTGGATTTTTTTTTCATTTTTCAGTTTTTTTTTCAAAAGCAAAGCAAAAATAAATGTGTAAGTCACACGAAACACACCCAAAGCAATGAATATCTCCCCCCCCCCCCCACACACTTAATCATGACATTTTCCTCAATGTGAGAACATGTATAAGAAGAAAAAAGGAGGGGTAAGGGGATAAACACGACACCAACTTTCACAAAGTCTTCACTCCCTCAACACCACTGCTCATTATGCACCAAGAACTCAACCCCCAACAACAAATATACAAAACCAAAGATCCATTCAACTCACAACCCAACTCCCTAAACCAACCAACAATGCTAAGTTCGAACTAACCCCATTGGAGGGAAAGGCTCGAAATTCGCACCCAATAGATAAATCTAGGATACAAATGCTCAACGTGTTTGAAATTTTGTGGAAAGGGGAATGGAAAAGAAAAAGGAAAAGGGGTATGACTATTTGTTGTGGTGGAAAAGAAAAATGGTGGAGATTCCGAAAATGGAAGAAGAAGGAGAAGGAGGGTGAAAGGGAAAGAAAGAAAGAAAAGAAAAGAAAAAGAAGAAGCTCGGGTTGCCTCCCTAGTAGCGCTTAGTTTAGATTCGTTAGCTCGACTACTTACCTCCCGAAATTAATCGGGGAAGGACTCACCTCCGTGATTGAACTCTTGTACCTACAAATAGAAGAAACCACACCTGGCCCAGCCAACGTTAGTGAAAACAATTTATAATCATAGGGCAAATTGGGGGGGTTTGTTAGGACTCTTCACCTTTCTAGTCTTGCTCTTCTTAGTAGTGCCACAAGGAGTATGTAACACCGACTCTATAGTAGTAGCAAATCATGAGGGTTCAGATACCAAAGAATCCTTAAAACCAAACATCCCAAAAGACTCAACCCGACCCCAAAATTCGACACTTAGCGACCCTGCACCTACATCAATCTTTGTATTGGAGGTTTTATAAAACGGTCTCCCTAAAAGTACGGGAGAATAATTAGACTCCATCTCCAATACATAGCAATTAGTAGGAAATTGCAGTTTACCAACTTTGACTAACACATCCACTACTTTACCTTTCGGGTGGATAGTGGATCCGTTAGCCAATTGTACAATGACACTAGTAGCAATAAGAGGACCAATCTTTGAAGACTCATAAAGGGAGAGGGGAATCACATTAACGGACGCTCCTAAGTCTAACATAGCTTGGGGAATAGGGGTGTAATAGATTGTGCAAAGGATAGTAAACATGCCAGGATCATCATGCTTAGGGGGAAGCAAATTATGGTAGACAACACCAAAAAACTCACTTGCTCGCTCTACTACATGGGGGGTAGGAAGACTTACCTTGGGCTCATGCACGTCCTTATAAAGACCCTTGATCTTTTCATACCTTTTGTCAGCCCGTAATGCTGCAGGAAAAGGTGGAGGAGGCTTGTAGTTTGGAATCAAGAGACTCCCCTTTTGTTGCAGTGGAGCCTCGTCCACAACCATTATAGCACTCACATTATTCTTCGGATTCAACTTAGTTTGGGATGGCAATTTCCCACTATTACGAGCGTCCAACCTACTCACCGCACTCGAGACTTGGCTCATCTGATTCTTCAGGTTTCTGATGCTAGCTCGAGTCTCCTCTTGAAACTGTACCATGTTACCTTGCATAGAGGTCATGTTCTTGGTCAAGGCATGTATCATATCTTCACAAGACATAGAATAACCTTGCCTTGGCCCCGAACCTTGCCCTTGATTTGGAGCTTGTTGGTACTGCGATGGTTGTTGATTGTTGTTGCCATTCCCATATCTCAATCGTGGGTTATCCCTCCAACCCGGATTATAGGTGGTAGAATAGGGGTCATACCTCCTTTGGTTGATCTATTGGACTTGGAAACCCAGGGCCTTTACCACTTCACTCTGCCCCTCTTGTAGTTGCGGACAAGAATTTGTAGGATGGTTAGAAGCACAAATTCCACAAGCCTTCACATGTTGTACTTGCCCCTTCACCATAAGATCTCTCACTAAGGAAGTGAGAGCTTGCATTTTCTCCCCCAATTGGGGGTCATTACTACTCGTTGCACTAACATTCTTCCTTTGGGCACCGTCTTCCAAAGTGCTTGGAGCCTTCAGACAACTCCACTATCAAAGCTCGACCTGCGTTTGGGGTTTTGTTAATAATGGATCCACCACTAGCAGCATTGAACATACGCACATCCTCATCAGTGAGACCATATTAGAAGTATAACATGAGGTTCTGGTCATTGTACCCACGATATAAACACCTAACACACATAAATCTGCTTCCAATACTTATAAAGAGACTCATCATAAATCTGCTCAATGTTGATTATCTCCTTTTTCAAGGTGGACGACTTAGAAGCTGGAAAGTATTTCACTAAGAACTGCCGCTTCATTTCTGCCCATGTAGAAATACAACTCAGCGGAAGATAATAAAGCCAGTCCTTGGCGGTATCCTTTAAGGAGAAAGGAAACGCCTTCAGCTTTACATGTTCTTTAGTAGCATAGCTCGGCTTCATACTTGAGTAGACTACGTGAAATTCAGAAGAAAAAAAAACTTGTTCGGATTCTCCCCACTGAGCCCATGGAAGGATGGCAAGAGATGAATGAGCCTTGACTTGAGCTCAAAGGTGGTGGTGGTGGTTCCCTCTTCAGGTTCAGGGAACACTATGCACAAAGGCTGCTGATCAAGGTTGGAAGCAGTGAGCTCCCTCAAAGTATGTGCCTCTGCTCGTGGTGGCATGGCTTCCTCGAATACAAGGTGGAAAGGAAGTTCTTCAAAATCTCTCTGCAATTCTCTCTACAACCTGAAACGATTCAATTCAAGTTCTGGATCGTACTGTAACAGATTCTGGTGAGAGCACGAGTTTCAACCATATACGAATGATGAGAAAAAAAAGAAAATAAAGACTATCTACTATAAACACACTTTAGTTGTTGCCAAGTCCCCAGCAACGGCACCAAAATTTGGTGGGACGCAGTCGCACGCGTTTACCAAAGATACCATTTATAATCCAACTTTCCAACACAAATAATGTAGGAGGTAAGTAGGGTCGAACTACAGAGACTTAGGTACCAAAGTATGTGTATAAGAGATTAAAAGGGGGTTTTTCAGATTAAAAGAGTAATCTAACAATCTAAGAAAAAAATATTAAAACAGGTAAAGATCAATAGAGAAGAGCATTGAGTTCAGTTGATTTTCACTTCGATTCGGATTATCGATAATCGGTTTCTATGTATAAACAACTACTCTTAATTACTCAAAGATTGAGAATTAAATCCCACTTCCCTCTAAATATTAGTTAAACTACCCGAATTTGCAGATAGAATAACTGAACTATAGAACAACCTAATTGAATCTGCAATTGAGGTTCAATTCTAAGGCACACCAAACTCTAGGAATCCTGTAAGCCAAACGACAATTACTAGCGCAATTATTCAATTCGGAAACAATAATTTCACTAGAGAATAACAAGAACAGCCGGATGCTATATTAAACCCTAGTTTGCTACTCATGAACGAAGAACAAAAGAATCGGCAATTATTCTAAGTTCTAGCAATAGATCAATTGAAAAGAGAGACTAGTTGTACTTCCTAGCAATCAAATAAATAATCATATAATCAAATAGAAATCAAAATTATAATTAAGAAAGTGTTCACAAAAGAAACCTCACAATAACAAACCGAAAATCAAACAACCGTTCTCAAGAGTTGATTTACGCTACGATCGGCATAGAATTCATCAACGAACCTTCAATAATTAAATCTAACATGAAAGTAATGAAGAGGGAGAAAGTAAGTTTCTCTCTCTAATTAGGGTTCTAAACTAATTGGAATAACAATAGATCCAAAATAAAATAATAAAAACCTAAGTTAATAAAGCAAAGCTCGACAAAATCGCACAGGTCCTGCTGGGAGATCGTCATGCGCGAGCCGCACGCTGCTGGTGCGTGAGGTGCGCGTTGCACCTGCTGTGACACTGCCGGAGACTTGTTGTTGCACGAGTCGCGCCTTGGAAGTGCGTTGGGTGCGCAAGAGAGCTGCTGGGGAGTTGTTGTGCTCGTCTAGCGCGCTGAAGGTGCGGCTCGCGCTCGGACACTATCTGCTTGTCTGCTGCATATGCTGGGCTGGAGATGTGTGTGAGGTGCGCGGGATAGTGTGTGGCTCGCGCACACTTACTACCTCCAAGGCTGATGGCGTGCTTGGCTGCTTGCTCGAGGCTTGCAGCTCTTGCTTACGAAGTGATGCTCGCTCACAAGTTCCAAACTCTAGCACCAGAACCGACATGCTAACCAACCAATGTTCAGACACGAACCATTACCGAACCATAAACACCTCTAAAGTATCGAAATCATCCCAATTCTCCAAACACCACACTTAGGCTAATAATTACAGAACTCTGCTTCTCAAGGCCTAAACCTCTACGAAACAAACTCCGAAATACTCTAAAAACACGCCTAATTTGGTCTCATCAAGGGGTGTGTCCAAAACGACACGGGCGTGTAGACTTGATTCTCTAAAATCAGCGCCTTCAGAAAGCAGCCACTGTTTCCATGAAATTCAGCCAACATCGGCGTGTCAAAATGGACACGGGTGTGTTAAAATGGACACGGGCGTATTGGCCTGACTTTCTCAAATCAGTGGGCAAGCAGAACAAGATTGTCTTCGTGGAAATAGCCCAACACGGACGTGTTGAAGTCAACACGGGCTTGTTGACTTTTGGTTAGCGAATAACTCAACTTCAAATGATCATATCTCTCTCGTGTTTTATCGGAAATGTGCTTATGACCAGTCATTGAAAAGCTATCGAAAGGAGCTAACACCTCGAATAGAATTACCTTACTTCGATTTATGGATCAAAAGTTATGCTCATTTGAAGTTCAAAAGTCCACAACTTCAAAAACCCTTCTAGTTACCTTGGAAATCATTAAAAAACAACTAAACAGATAATGAAGCGACAATATAACTCAAAGGTGACAAAAACCATGAAATGCTAGACTTAAATGCTCTAAACTACATACAAGAACACTAAAAATAACCTACAATTAAGCATAATAAAGTGCTTATCAATTTACCACTCATCCTCCAATTCTAGGGTTTGATAGACAAAATCAATTTGGGAGAAATTTTAGGGTTTCAAAGAGGAAAGAAGGCAGTTTTTTGATCCAGTAGTTTATTTAAAGTGGAGGGGGAAAAGATAGCAAAATAAATAAAAAAAGATAAAATACGAGATTCATCGGAAATAGGGAATCTCAGGCAAAAAAACCACTTATGTCATTTTCTGCACCGATTAGAAGAAGTTCGTGTTGTTTTGTGCACCTTTTTTGTTGGTGCTGTTTTGTTCAACAAAAGTATAGTTTGTGCTGTTTGATCCAATTTTTCCAAATTATTATGATTCAGTAATTTAATACTTGATTTATTAATCAGATAGGTGACATATCGCCATGGTCAATTCTTTTTGTTTGCTCAATAGTTGTTTAACTTATTGGTTAGACAAACACGATCCTAGTACATACATTCGATTAAGCCAAGTTGCTCAATCTTAGAACTTTCTGGTCGTTTTACGAAAAAGTATGTCGGTCCCTATGGTCTTATAGGATATTGTAATTACTCTATGTAAATGATCATGTACAATTAAAAGCCAAATATCACATTTGATCAATTAACAAATGATTATATGAATATTATAATCACAAACTAAAATACTAAAGAATTATGTTTAAGTGCAAGAAATAAATAATATAATTACATCCAAAAAATTTATTAGTTGTTATTATTGGTGATCATGGTATAAATACTCAACAAAATGATGCACGTGCTACTATATAGTGAGCTACAATAATATTATCTAAGTGATTTAGACTTGAACTTGCTCTAACTGAATTGTTCTATTACATATGCCTTTTTGGCATTTTCTATTAGTACCTTACTTACTTGGCTGGTTAAGCTAACTAGTCTAACTTAAGAAATATACATATAAGGAAAAAATTTCAGAAACAAGATTTTATAACCACAACTTTGTCAAGAACAAGATTTTTAAAATTTGTCGGGCAAAATACAATCAAAATTTATTTTTTTTTTTTTGCAAAAAACAATCATTTTTCATTTTCGGGGGTTGACTGTGGTATCTCACTGCACCCTAATTCAATCAACAACCTCAAAACATGCTATATCATCTACATTAGAATGTAGTGGGATACCATAATCAACCCCCGAAAATGAAAAAGGATTGTTTCTCACAAAAAAAACATTTTAGATTATACTTTGCCAGAAAAAATTTTAAAAGCTTGTTTTAACAAAGTTTTGGTTATAAAAACTTGTTTCTGACAAAAAATCCTACATATAAATAGCTTCTATAGCTCATGAATTGATTGACTCAGTGAGATAGATTGATATTTTATAAAAGAGAATACTCTGCCTCTTCTTGCTCTTTCTATTCTTTAAAATGTGATTTCTAGAGTTTATGTTCTTCAAGTGAAATTTCATCTTCCTTTCATTCTCATTTATAAAATTTATTCAAACTACAAATTTTAACATGGTATTAGAGCTGGAAATTGATTCCTAGCTGGTTTGCTTTCGTACATTTTCGAAACGGTTCTTGTAAATGTTCCTATATGTTTGAAGAATTGATTGAGATTATTTGGCATAATTTCTGGCAATTTATATTGTGAAATTGAGCTACTAATTAGATGTCTTATAAATTCCTAACATTTTGAGTCTACACACGAAATTAAATTTTGAATGATGCGAAAATTGTGAATTCTTGATTGTGCGAAATGGTTGAAAAACCTTAAACGAGTGTTACGAATGCGAGAAATGATCCTGGTTGTTTGACGTTACTGGTTTTGGAGATCAGAATAGATCAATAATGCTAGGTTTATCTTAGAAATAAATTGAGTTTTATTGATTGTTCTTTGGCAAACCAATGAGAACAAATTTTACATACAATGCTCAGATTAGATGCAATGCCCTTGTTCTCATATGGCTACTATTTGTTTTTCGGAGAAAAGTGGTTCTAAAAGTGTTTGGTTCTGTAAAACAACAAGATATTTTTGGAAAGATCTAGATGAATGTTTCAGACATACCTCAACAACAAAAAATTGCTCATTAGTACAAACACTTGTTGAGTTACATCAAGGAAAACATGAATTTATATCAATATTCTTTACTAAGATAAAAAGTACATGGGATGAAATGGAAAATATAGATCCTTTACCTATTTGTTAATGTGGAAATCGCAATTATATATTGACATTAAAAATAATGATGTCTCAACTGGATAATAAGTTATTAATGATGGTTTTGATGAAGCTAAATGATCAGCTTGGGTTAGTAAGAACAAATGCATTGATGAAGTAACCTTTACCAACCATCGTTGTTGCTTATAAATTGTGTAGCAAGAAGAAAGGCAAACAGAAGTGAGTGCTCTTATCTTAAACACAAATGATTTTTTATCTCTTGGTGCTGCTAATAGGATAATGATAGAAGTTTGGACAAATTGTTAACTAATACCTTTTAAATATGTGAATTTGTGAACAAGTACCTTTTAAGTTTCTTTTTGTCAAATAATACCTGAAGTTGTACAAAACTCTTCAAAACAGTACCTTATTCCAAAACTACAGCTATTTAAGTCAATATTCTAGCTGTTGACCATTGTTTTTCCTTGTTTTTCGAGAGTGAAAGTTCACCTTCCTTCTATATGAGTGCAATACACGCTCCAAGAAACGAAGGAAAACAATGGTCAATAGCCGGAATATTGACTAAAGTGGCCGAAATTTTGGACTAAGGTACTGTTTTTAAGAGTTTTGTACAACTTAAGGCACTATTTCACAAAAAGAAACTTAAAAGGTACTAGTTCACAAATTCACCTATTTAAAAGGTACTAGTTAACAATTTTTCCTAGAAGTTTTAATAGGGATTATAGAAATATTCCTTAGAGTTATACACAAGGAGGAGGAAGTCAAAAGAGATCAATAGTGTGCAACAAGAGACAATCACCTTGGTTTTATGGTTATTGCAAAGTTTCATGAAATAGGACAGAAAGGTGCTTATAGTTTTCCTTCTCATTGGACAAGAAACAAAGAGAAAAGACCATTACTACCATACTTGATGGCACATCATAGTTCTTTCTCATATAAGTACTATGATCTAAGACTATGGCCCTGTTTGGCAAACAGAGTTTAGAGTTTGCTCTTAGATTATTTACTTTTTTGACTGCGGATTTGACTGCTGTTTGTATAAATGTGTTTAGTAATATTTAACTATTTGATAAATGTTTAAAAGTAATTTAGTGTGTATAATGATAATTAGGAAGTAATCTTTGTACCAAACAAAACAATTTACGTATAAACAGTTACCCCCAACTCATATCTCACCTAGCTTTCTCTCTCCTCAAGTCCTCACCTCTCTTCCCCTTCTCTCTCCTCACCCCACCATACTTCTATCTCAACAATCTCCTCCGACAGCACGACAACACCAATCGTCACCGCCATCAACAGATCATCCATCACCGCCATATCCAGGGTAACCACCACCGCCATCTCCTCACCTAGAAAATTCCATCACCAACAACAATCTTTCTTTTTACTCCACCACCATCCACCCACTGCCATCATCGCTCATCGTCAACATCACAACGAAATCAAAACAAATCAAAGGCTCAAAGCTACAAAATCAAACCAACTTGAAAACAAATCAAAGCTACACGGAAAGTTATAAGATCGAAAATGGTGGTGCGAATATGGCGTTGGTGGTCTGAATATGGCGTTGTGGTGGTGTAGGTGGAAAGGTGTTGCAGTGGCTCTGCCGATAGAGAAGGCAGTGTTGTGTTAGATGGTCATGGTGTAATGGCAATGGTGATGATATTTTGATGATTAACAAATTGGTTAATAGTGATTAAAATTCTTTTTGCAAAATATCTTATTAACAAATTTATTACGTGTGCTACGAGTTTAGTTTATTTTGATTTATGTAAAAATTTTCTTAGATATGAAGTGCATGGTTAGTTTTGATTCTGACACCTACCTACTTCAGAGCAAGGCCTGACCCGGTCTCAAGTTCTTGGTAAGCTGGAAGAAGGTCTCTATTGTACTGCATCAATGTTGACAAAGGCTACAAAATCTCACTTTCATATAGAAAATACAAGTCTTGTTAGTCCATGTTCTCCCTCCGTTTGTTTTTAATTTTTACGATTTGCTTTGAGGGATAACGAAAGAAATTTCTGAAATCTATGCAATGATTGTTTGGGGAATAGATAAAGTATGTGAAATAATATCGTAAAAAACAAATGCGTGGGTGATGGGGTATTTAATGGGAAAAGAAAAGGAAAAGTGAGTCCTAAATGTATGGGAAAGTGGAATATCAAGATGTGAAAGTTTACCAAAAAAAATAGTAAAAGTGAAAGTGTAACAATTAAAAAGGAGCGTTCAAAAAAGGAAAATGTAGCAATTAAAAACAAACGGAGGTAGTAATAATGAAGCCGAGTTGTGGCATTTAAGATTAATAAATATTCCTTTTGGTATTTTGAAATTAGTTCATCCTGATATTTACGTAAGGTATGTAAAAGATTATATTTGCCAAATATGCCCTTTTGCTAGGCAAACTAGCCTTCTCACTCATAGTTCAATCAAAATATAACTATCATTTCAATTGATTTACTTAGATGTTTGGGGTCCTTATAGAGTTCTTACACATGATGATTGTACTTTATTTTTTTCAATAGTGGATGATTTCTCTAAATGTACTTGGCTTAATATAATGAAATACAAGTCTAAAGTAGTTGATATTTTTCAAATGTTTATCTCTTATGTTGAGATTCATTTCTTTCTTTTGCGGTTGTTGTAAGGTCTGATAATGCCAAAGAATTGAAGGAGATATGATTTATTTTATAAGAAGAAAGGAATTATTTCTTAGAAGATCTTGTTTTTTTTTGTTATTAGAAAAAGTTGTTAATTTTTTTGTTAATTTTGTTTATTGTTACTCTTAATTAGTACATGCTTACATCAAAATTCCAAAAAAGCATTTAACCAAAAATATAATTCCTAGAAGAAATGTTGAAGTCGACTCATTTGAGATTGACACCGAAAATCGTGGTGCATTTTCCTAAAACATGAATGCTTCAATTTGGGGATGTCCAGGTTCAAAATCTTGGCAATCTAGGATATAATATGTCACCACCATTAAGAACTTCTCATCAATCATCAAATTCAACAATGATGCCACCCTTACCACCATCTCATATACAAAGTGTTCGGGCATCTAATATAGTAATATGAAATTGATATATTTACTTCTAAATTTTATTATTTTATATTATTTATGTCATCATTCGAAATGTCATTAGTGTTTATTAAGTATTCACATTTTTATTATACTATAGTATTATTCAATATTGATCAACTAATAAAAAGTAGTAACTAATATTTTAATGCTATGTAATACGATTTCAATATAGTTACTAAATTGTTTGTTTTCATAAATATTAGTAACTCTAACAATAAGGTCCATAACTAATGTCACCTTTTATATAATTGTTATTGTTAAAATTTATAAATAAGTGTATATTAGTAACTATAATAGTATCATTCAATTTTTTTATACAATAATATGACGTCATTAAGAATAACTAACATTTGAGTAGCAACTAAAATTAAACAACCGTTAGTAACTAAATATATAACTAACTATTAATATCAAAAGTTAGTATGTAATAAAATGTCTCGTAAGTTTTAAAATTGTTACTTTAGTGTTCATATACTCATAGTTTCATTAATATTCTGTAATAAACTTTATATAATTATCAATTTTTAAATTTATAATTAAGAAAATGTTAGTAACTATAATAATATCATTCAATATTCTTAAAATAATATGATGTGATTAGGAGTAACTAATACTCGAATAGTAACTAAAATTAAAAATAATTAGTACATCATAACCATCACTCTAATATCAAAAGTTAGTAATAAAATATATTGTAAGTTTTTAAGTTGTTACCTTCATTATTATTAACTCGATAGTTTCATTTTTAATGCTACTTACTTTTGAGTACAAGAAGAAAATTCTCAGAGAGGTGGTCGAGGAGAGACTTCTTAAGTCTGGCCATTTTATGAAAAACTACTTGTTGCCGGCCAACCCATAGAAGCCCGGGGACCAATAAAATACAGTTGCCTTTGTCTGCCATGCAAAAACTCAAAGGCCTCTTAAGTCGAAAAAGTACGAATTGAAACAGGGTGATGGTATGGGAACGTTGGGTCGTCATTGGAGAACAGTACACCAAATGACGCCGGAGAATACACAAGGACAAGGTAGTGGAAGAGACGTTCAAGGTTAGTTATCTTGGCATGTTTCTAACCAAGCTGACGTAGGAACGTCTTTCTTTTATAACAAAGACAAAATGATAGATGGTTTTGCATTATTTGTTATCGCGAAAAGTTACCCTTTAGTCATGACGATAATATAATTTTGGAAGAGTTCAATAGATGACCAGTATGAAGCCTAGTTATGTGAATTGTGACAAAGTATGTAGTAAGAAGAAATATGGTGCTTGGATGTGAGGTATATTAAGCTTCTGAACCTGTTGGGTGTTAGTAAACAAGGTGGGCTTTTGCTGAAAAGAAGGACACTCTTTGGGTTAAATGGGTGAACTCAGTTTACGTTCAGGATGTAAACTGGTGGCAGTACCATTCTGGTACAAATGATAGTTGGGTTTGGAAATATATGTGTAAGGTTAAGGAGCAAATTGCTCAAGCGGCTTGGTTGCCTCTACATGGGCAAGCTTTCTCAATTGGAAAATTGTATAAGAAAGCTCAGAAAGTGGATATTAGTGTTAATTGGGATACGATGGTCTAGAATAGACTCAACAATCCTAAACATAGCTTCATTCTATGGCTAGAAGCTCATCAGAGACTCATGACAAGAGCTAGGCTAAAGAGATATGGTGTGTGCAATGATGATACATGTTCCATCTGTGGTAATCACACTAAAAATGTGGACTTGCTACTGTTTCATTGTGAATTCAGTAGGAAGATCCGAGATGAAAGTCTGGGCTGGGTTATGAGCACGAGGAGATGGAGAAGTATGTATGAGTGTGTTAGCTGGATAAGTAGAAGAGATGGACTGTCACAAGCTAGAAAGAAAGTGGTGTTTGTTGTGGTTGTTGTTGTGATCTACACTATATGGACAACAAGAAACAAAGCTCTTTGGAGTAATTGTGTTCCAAGTGTTCCTAGTTCAATGTCTTTAATTAAATTTGTAGTTAGGACTAGGATTAATATAGTTTATAATTCCAAGGCCTAAACCAAGATACAAAGTTTGCTAGATGAGCTCAAATGTAATTAATTACTCTTGGTTGTATGGGGAGCCTTCCTAGAAGGGTTGTCATCCTCCTTGAGTAAGTGTAAAAAGTTTGTTTTAGTGATCTATATAATTTTTCATTTACCAAAAAAAAAAGAGTTCAATAGAACTTATTTACAGCCCCCTTTTAGGCATATTCCAAGGAATACACCTAAAAACCGCGCGAGACATCTTTATTATGCTTATCGTGCTTCTCTTATTGAAATGTTTCATCATCGGCTTCCTATACTTAGCCTAACATGTGATACATGGAATTCTTCTTGTCAGGAGCCTTTTCTTTGCAATGTTTCATTTTAGGTTGATGACGATTGGTTTTTACAAAAGCATCATTTTTTAAGGCTATGTTTGAGACGCATAGAGGTTACAATATAAAAACTTGTTTTAAATTATATGACAACTTTTCATTTAACTCGAAATACTTTTGCTTTGTCTCTTGATAATACGAAAGTCATATACTTTTTGAAACAGGACCCCTGAGTTGCCCTTACTTTTAGGGAAAAATTGTCAAGAATAAGTCAACCTTTGCGTTAACCGCTTTTAACAAGTCTACCTTCGTTTATTCTAGTAACAAGTAAACCTTGTACATGGTTTTACTTTTGACAAGTTTTTTTTACCGAGTACCTGATTTTAACTTGTTAGTTTAAGTCACCTGTCCACGTGTCTTGTTCTCATTAATTTAAAATGATTAATTGTTTTTAATTTTATATCTCTCTCCTCTCCCTTTCCTCTTTCTCTCTCCTCTTCCTCTCCCTCCATAGCGATTTAATACACACTCCGTTAACCTTGGTTGCATCATTATACCAGATTCTTGTAAAGCAAGCTCCAATATTGGAGCCCTACAGTGCAACTTCCTCATAATTCGATAAACTTTCTCAACATCAGCCTCAAATTCATCTAATTTGTGATCATGGGTAATTCTATTTTGAGGCTCAATATCTAAACTAACCAATCCAAACCCATTTTTTTGCTGAACAAGATCAGGGTTGAAAGGGAAGAGGGATATTGAGGAGGTGGGATGTTTGAGAAGTTAGCAATAAGTGTTATTCCCGCATAGGATTCTGACAGTACTAACAAAGTAGGGTGACAATTCTTGCTGAGGTAATATGATCTTAATCACCACCACCCTCTTCATTAGGCGAATAGGTTATAATATGATCTTAATTCTTGTTGAGGAATAAATAAGTGTAATTTGATTCACTGTTATAATTGAGGCGAAGAGGTTGACGATTGAAACAAAACGCAGAAGTAAAGAACGTGGAAGATAATCAAATTACAAAAATATATAACAGTGAATCAAATTACCTTATAATCAAATTATCTTATAACATTATCTTATAATTGACCCAATTGTAGTAAAGCTTCCATCTTTCTTCTGCTTCTTCTTTTTCTCCTTCCTTTTTACAATTTCTTCGTTCAATACATTAACCCCTGTATTCAATTTTGACCGAGTTCACCATTCATTTTTTTTTCTTCTTCTTCTTTGTTCCTCCTTTTTAAAAGATAATATTAATGGATCTTGCCCAATTTTGCCTATGTGAGTCTCTTCATATTGTTTTAGCTTGCTCTTTCCCTTGGTTTTTCTATCTTTGTCATCACCTGAGCCCAGCACAACCGCTTTTAATCACATCGACCTAGTTGAGTGCCGCTGCTGTGGTATCGTTGTTACTTCCGCTGGTTTCGGGGGGTGGGTGAGGGAGTAAGGAGAGGGAATCGGTTGCGGACAAGTGGTTTCTAAGAGAAAGAAGGAGGTGGCGGGTTTGGTGGTTTCTAAGAGGAGGAGGGACTAGGAGGGTGGAGAGACAGTGGCTGGTAAATTTGATAGCTTCACGGCCGATGTGGGAAAGAGTGAAAGGATGCTTCCAATCAGAGTGTTGAGAGAGAATATTTATTTGTAAATATTTGAGATGTAAATTTTAAAATGTGCAATGAAATAATGACATGTGTTACTTTAACCTGTTAAAAAGGTTAATAAGAGGTGATAGCCAGTTTTGACTTGTTAAAAGCAGAGAGGTATACAAGGTTTACTTGTTCCTGGAATATCTAAAGGTTGACTTGTTAAAAGCGGTCAACACAAAGGTTGACTTATTCTTGACAAATTTTCCTACTTTTAGGCAGTGAATTACTTCATGAGTCTTTGTTGTGCTCATATCCTAAACCTTTATTCTAACACTGTCCAAGAGGGTATAATTGAGTTACATTATTTGAACCCATTAGAACCGTTACGAGATGGATTAGAGTAACGAGGAGTGTTAGGAGACATTATATGGACCTATGAAAGGAGAGAGGTGTAAAACCCCGTAATTTTAAAGGGCTTTAATTATTTAATAATATTATATCGAAGGATTTTATTATATTATAGAGTTGATTTATATAATAATCTTATAATATAATTTAAAATTGACCGGAATAATCCAAACTATGGCCGTTATGCCAAGAATAATCCCAACTATGAGTTATTCCTATATAATCCCAACTATGGGGGAGGTACACCACTAATTTCCTTTGACCTGAAGGAACCCGTTTAACCGACAAAACAGGCTACGTGTCATATTTTCATTAGCTATTTCAATTATTTTTATTTTTGCATTTTTTTAATCCTCACACCACATCAACCCCTTCACACCTCCTCCATCACTCCACTACCACCATGACCACCAAAGCCCCACCCCAACCCCACATCAACTAACTACCCCATCACCACCATCCCCTCGCCTGAAAGCCAGCACTAAGCACCATCCCAGCCATTCATTTTCCTCCACCACCCCAAGCATTACTCCAGCGGGATTATGTGACCAAGTTTGCAATTTTTTTAGAGGTGATAACTCTCACTCTTGACTTAACTAAGTACAGAATATTTATTACTCTCAATCATTGTTTGTAACAGGATTTGGCTTGATCTCCAACTACGTTGGCGATGTGCTTTTTCGGCTTCACCTCCAGGGGGGGGGGTTTAGTGGTTGTTGTGAGTGGGTGAGGGACGATGATATGTTTTAACGCCACCACCACGACTTCTCCTGCCCCTAGCCGCTGCCAACGCCAGCCAATGCACCATCACCTCAACAGCCCTTGTTTCCCCCTCCATCTCCTCTTCATGCCAACTCTCCCTCTCTTCTCTTCACGACCAACCTTACCACAACTTTGGCTGTCGTCAAGCCTGCCTCCAGCCTCCTTCCCTCCTCCTCTTATCCCTCCCTTGTCTTCCTCCTCCCCTTTGGTTTTAGCAATTTGAGGGTTGCAAAGCAATTTAGGGGGAGGGCGAATCCGAAAAACACATCGCCAATTCTTTGGTCTCCACCCTCTGATGGATTATTTAGCATAATATTCTAAGATGATGAACTATGAATTGGTGAAGTGAGATTGTTAGGAGGGATGTAATGAGGGTGTGGTGAGAGGGAGGAGACGGAGGCATGAAGATAAAGGGAGAGAGTGGAGTGGTGGTGGTGGTTGGTTACTTGGGTAAGGGTGGACAAGAGAAAAAGAAAAGGTAAATTCAATATTTTTAGTTAAAAAGTCAAATTTTACCTGATTAACCGGTTTCATGTCATATGGGTGCAATTGTGGCGGACCTCCTTCATAGTTGGGATTATACTTGAATAACCCGTAGTTGGGATTATTCTTTGCGGAACGGTCATAGTTTGAATTATTTTGCTCAATTTATATATATATATGGTCAATTTAAACTAAATATGCATATTTCTTATGATGTGCATTTTTTTGAACTGAATGTATAGAGTCGTGAACCGATGAGAAGATTCATATAATGAGAAGGGTAAGAAGGATCGATGTGCATACTTTTTGAACTGGATGTGCATATTTTTTGAATTGGATATGCATATTTCACTTTTCCACCTATAAGTATATGATCTTAAATAGTAAAAAGCACATTTAATTCAAAAGAAATGCACATAATAAAAAAGTAGCACATTTCGTTTAAACATTATGCATATGTAGTTCAAAAAATATGCACAAAAAATCTTTCTCACCCTTCTCATTTTAGGAATCTTTTTATTTGATCCTAATTCTATAAACATATATATACACATATAAACATATATATACATATCTATATATGGACCTAGTTTTGAGTTTTAAAATAATAAAAGGGCCTTTAGATTTTGATGGCATGAAGATTTGGGCTTAGTGGGCTCGTAGTCTTTAAGTGCAAAAGGATTTTAAAAGGAGTCATCTTATGAAACCCATTAGGGTTTTATGGTTTTGCGGGAATGATCCATCTAGAGTTGGCGGCGCGCCTATATATAGAGAAGATGGGGAGAAGGGATTCAGTTTAGTCGTCATATTTTCAAAATCCTAATTAAGCTCACTCTCTCTCTTCTCTATCTTTTATAGATTCATTGTTTATGATTGTTCATAAAAAGTATGTTTTTAGATTTATGCATGTTTATTATATAGTTTAAAATTAGTTTCGGGATATGTGCAAAAGAAAAATCGAAACTTTAAAATAATTAAAGTTTTTGTTTTTTTTGTGGTTTTAGGGGAGGAGCTCGGTGGCGCCAGACTTGGCTGGGCTGCTGCCGGCAGCGGCAACGCGAGCACGCGTGGCTGCTGTTGTTCGACTTTTTTAAAAAAATATATATTTTATTTTATGAAATAAGTTACTAATTATATTTAGCTAAATTTAATTGATTTGGGTAATTAATTTGATTCTTACCTACAAAGGATTATTTTGTGATCATACTTAAAGTCTAAGTTAAGTATGATAACATAAATCTAATTTTAGGGTTTGATGGAGGTTTAGGGTTTCAAAGTTTATATTTTATGTTTTATATTGCTTTCATTTACTTAAAGTTTAAGTCTTTGATTATTTTAATAGCTTTTGATTGGGAATTTAATGGTGGATCATTTATGAGTTTAAGGGCTGTTTCGAAGGAGTTTTTATAGAGTTTTAAAGGACATTAAAAGCTATCCATATTTTGTTATAAGCGTTTAAGTATTTTTAAAAGTTCTGAATTTAGTGTTTAAATTGTTTTCAAGGAGCTCAGTTCATTAGAGGACGTGAGGCGTTGCGCGTAGCTTCTTGAGTGAGATTGTTTACGTAGATAGGCATGTGAGATAGCGGTTGACATCTATTTGACTATGTGTAAGATTGTCTGAATGGATATGAGAACCTACGATAGAATTTATGAGAACTTTGAATGTGAATGGAATGGTGAATGATTATATGAAAGCGTGTTGATATTTTCTATATTATGAACTACTGAGTTTGGAATTGGAATGAGTAGGATTGGGATTTCAAAACTATGAAATGTTTTATGAACTATTATCGAGACCTATGGGTCTTGTAAACTGAAACGACATTGACCCTGTAGGATGGATCCCCTACTTATAATTAGGCCTGAGGGGTGAACCACTTATGGTTACCGAGCTCGGGGATGTGTATACATTATGTCGGGTACAACTAGCCTGGAGCTAGCTCTGTATGCCAATGTATTCAAGGTGAGGAGATTTGGCCAACCCAACATATTTCGGCCTTATAGTCGCCAATGCTTAAATGGAGGGTTAGGATCCTAATTTGGATATGGAATTGGATTTGGTTATGGAAATGGTTTTTGGATATTGAGTTTGTTTGGATATAAATTCTGATTGGTTGATTCATGTTGCATGCTTATGTGTTATGTGAATGACTAATTCTATGTTGTGTACTAAGTAGTGGTTGATCTATATTTTGTTTCTTTTCTTTGTCTTGATCTTTGCTTCTTGATGATCCTATGATGACGCATTTGGAATTCGTCCATATTGCTGAGCAGTCCGGACATCATAGACGGTTGCATTATAGGTGATCGTTCGTGGAGTTTATCATTCATTGTGAATCGAGAAGAGTGTAATGGAGCTTTCTTACGTTGATTTCACTTTACTTCATTTGCATTTGGGCATTTGGATATTATGGATTTTTATCAAAGAACATATATTTGGTTCTCATACTTAGTATTTAAATTGGTTTGAGGATTTGATTAAGTTTATTTTTCGCTGCTATTGACGTTAAGTTTTTGGTTTGACTTTATGGTTTGGTTAAGTTTTAAGAAGGTTGAATTTTCTAGTTTGACTTTTATCAAACGTTGACTTTATTTTGGCTTGACTTTGAGGAAGTTTGGTTTCAGCTTTCGATTAAAACCACGATCCCGTTATTTTAAAGTGTTGTGTTTTGCTAAAGGGATATTTGGAATTTTATTAATGTTTATTAAAGTTTAATTAAGTGTTTTCAGGTAGTGGTTCGAGGGAAGAGTGACTATCTTTATTCTTCCGACGTAACACCTTGGGTTTTGTCATTGTGGAAAAGTCGGGGTGTTACAAGAGGATTAAAGAAGCATCAATGGAGTAATGACACTCCAACCCGATGGAATCCCACTTTCAAGTTGTTAAACAATAATATTGCTTTATGTGAGATTCTCATTATTCTCTAAAATGGGGCACAAACATACCTTAGTTGTTTAATTATCGATAACCAATGAACCATTGTTGTTCTTACTCTCAATGTTTTTAAATGTTTTGATCATGCTACTAACGTTTTTTTCCTTTGTTTATCAACCCAATGTTCCTTTAGTTATTACTGAGTGCATTAAGATTGTTAATGATATTAACCTTAGTATCAATGTTCCTGCTATTAACAATGTTTTGTGCAATATAAAGGTGAAGTGGTATAAATTTTTCTATGAATTCCATGTAATTTACGGGTCGGCTGCACTACTAGACCCAACTGTTAAGCCAAAAGGCTTGAGTACGATTGTTTGGGTATTGAATATGATGTTAATCTATATATAGAAGTATATATTAAAAAGCGTAGCCAAGCATTGCAATCCACCACGTGCCACTATCCCTCTTTGATGGCATTCCATCCACTTCGATCTCATATTAAAAATATTGTCTTTGTGAAGATTTGAACCTGCGACCTTGAATATGCAAGAAAACAGAACCAACATACTATTGTTGCTTCTTCTATTAAAATCAATGATGATATATAAGTGAAAACTAACTTCTTTCTCATATTAAAAATATTGTCTACGTGAAGATTTGAACTCGCAACCTTGAGTATGCAATAAAATAGCAACAACATACTATTGTTGCTTCTTTTATCAAAATCAATGATGACATATAAGTGAAAATTAAGAGTTATAAGTTGTAACTTTTAAAATCCATATTTTAAATGAGACAAACTTTTATCTTTTTTTCATGATGTTTTTTCATTCTAAATGACATTGATTATTTTCACCTATTAATAAATTATAAAGCATAAAAATTCCGGAGCATTGCCCGGGCCTAAGTACTAGTTTGTCTATTTAAACTTGTACAAGTGTTTTAGAAAAGCTATTTGATTCTATGCCTCAATACTGAATCCTGAGGGATGTTATGGGGGTGATACTGGAAAGTTATCAAAAGGTAGGTTTGATATCATCATTTCCAAGATTTGTAGAAACCCAAAAATGAGGCTACTACATCATCCTCATCATGATCATATTCGTAGTTGTGTATTAATTTTATCAATTGAAACGAATGTGAACTTTGAAATACTGTGATGGTGGAAGTAACATGAGCAATAGTTTCCAATACTGGCAAGCGTTGTCGATAATGTACTTGCAGTCCCTGCCTCAATAATTGCTTCAGAATCAACGTTTGGTGCAGATAGAAGAGTTCTAGATGAAAAAAGATCTCGGCTCTCCCCCGAAAGCATCGACATTTGTGTTTGCAAGAAGGATTGGGATCAAGTTGAAAAGATAACACAAGGGATAACGAGGATGATGGTGATTCTTGGATAAAAATGACATCAGAATCCGGATGGGATAGCCACTGGGACGAGGCCAAGTGAAAAATCTCCAATGGGAGAATCAGAAGAAGATGAAGAAAATTATTAGAAACACTATAGCACACATACCCAAAACACATCATTTTCCAATTTATAAATTCATCCAGAAATCAAAGTATGCAAAAAACTACGTGGGTTTTGATTCC
Organism: Patellifolia procumbens; assembly: GCA_947645195.1. Lineage (NCBI taxonomy): Eukaryota > Viridiplantae > Streptophyta > Magnoliopsida > Caryophyllales > Amaranthaceae > Patellifolia > Patellifolia procumbens. The sequence continues at coordinate 254,560 of CANSGD010000352.1, forward strand.
TCCGGGATACGTAGGCAACGTAATTTTAATGTAAAATTAAATTAAAGTTTTCAAGGGTAAGCTCAAGCCCACACACTCTAAATTAGTAAATATAATTTACTTATTCTTTATTATATAATTACTAATGCATTTGTTGTAGGTAAAGAACTACGTGGACTTTAATTCCTTCGGGATACATAGGCAACTTATTCTTGAAAATTTTACTTTAACTGTAAAGTTAAATTAAAGTTTGTAAGGCAGGCTCAAGCCCCCCCCACACACACATCCTAATCCAATTTTTTCACAATATAATTAATAAGTAAGTAAATATGATTTATTTATTATTTAATGTATAATTACTAATGCATTTCTAGGGTAGAGAACTACTTGGGTTTTGATGCCTTCGGGATACATAGGCAACTTATTCTTGAAAATTTTATTTTGATTGTCAAGTTAGTTTTTAAGTTAAGCTCAAGCCCCCCAATCTAAATGTTTTTCATAATATAACTAAAATATTCACATTTTATCACCACAAAAATCATGTTAAAAACGACGATATTTGATAATAATAAATAATTAGGATAATATAAAAATAATCATTAATCATAAATATTGGATAATACATTATTCAATATTCCATACTCATTATAATCTTGTTCTTTATTACTATAGTAAGATTATAAATCAACGACGATATTAGAAAAGGGATGATAATAAATAATTAGGATATTATAAAATATAATCATTAACCATAATTATGAATAAAGGAAATTTTTAATCCAAATATTTCATATTTTAAATCAGCATATTTCACGGTTATATCTTATTTGAAGTATACAAATGCAAACATAATTCATATTCCGTCAAACATACTAACTCATTCAACCCACCCAATCCAACCAAACCAACCAGCCGAGCCCATTTAACCCACCACACGTATCTAACAGCCCACCTAACCCATTAACCAGCCAACCCGCCCAAACCCGAGGCCCGCCCAGCCGCCCACTTCCCCAAGCCAACACCGGTTAAATTTTGGCTAAGTTCAATTAAATCGCGCAAATAAATTCATATGTACATTAGAGGAGAAAATAAACAGTGCGTGGATATCATCTACTTCATTGAATAATACTTGCGATTTGAGATCCTAAATGTAGACTTAATAAATGAAAGGTGGTTCTTCTTTTACATTAACCTCCATTAATCTGCTAAATCTTAGGATACTTAGACATACATCTAGCCACCGACTTATTAAAAACATACTAAAAATAGAAGATGAAAAAATGGATATGCTTCTTTTTTTCCCATGACAACATGCTAGAATTTCGACCAGCGAATGGCTTCCATTAAGAGTTTATTACCAAGACTAATTAGCCTTCACATTCTAATTAACGAAAGTTCAACCTTCTTTAATACAAAGCTTTGCTTCCGTTAATTCCCCTTTCTTCCTTTTACTCAATCATTTCTCATCTTGTATGACATTCTATCTAATCTTGGCCGAAGAGGGAAAAACAAAAAAGAAAAGAAAAAAAGAAGGAAGGCTTTTCTTTAAGCTAAATATTCTCATTTTGCCCTACAAAGTTTTTCAACCAAATCCTACAAAACTCCCTCTAATTACTTGTTTCAATACAACATTCTTTTGGTTTGAATAAATGTTCCATGATCATAAAGGTTTGAACATCTTCAATACTATTCTTTTCGAATATCTTTCTTAAGGAAATTATTATACCAGTCAATGGCAAAATTACGATTTCAGTTTCTTGGAGTCAACTATAGGTTTCGGGATTCATGATTTCGATTTGTACGTGAAATTTAATGTCAATATAGTATTACACATTTTTTGGTATTCCACTCTAGGGATAGGGTAAAAAACTTAATTTGGTCTATCTATCTTATTTAGGCTAGGACACAATTAAGGGTCCCCTGCAAATATTTAACTCGTATTGTCAAATTAATCGCGTTACAATATATAATATGCATCTTGTTCTATGCCTTGATTTAACGCTTGTTTTTGCAGTTGGCTCTGTGGCTAATGGAGAAGGATTAGCAAGCAAACTTCAGTAGATAACAGTTTTTTAGATTATGAGCATGAAAATGAAGGGCCTATTGAAAGGCCTGAGATATATTTCCCAGATTTTTGGTATAAATTATACTCCTACTTCATGATTATCGTGTAATTTATAAGTGTTCTTAACGATATATTTGATTTAATCATGATGTAAAAATAGAGGAAGAGGAAGAAGAGAAGGAGATGCAAATAGGCTTTCCTACGGACGTAAAACATGTAGCTCATATTGGGTGGGATGGTCCATCGGTAAATTCACCAAGCTGGGTATATTTTTGATTTAAGCCTCATTTTCTTTAACTATTCTATTATATAGAAATGTTAAAGAACATTTTTCGTTCGTAATAGTTAGTGATCATATATTCCCCAAAATGTTATATATTAAGTCATGTTGTATAGATATATACTATATAATCACAAATAGTTTATAAAATATCGCATTTGTTGCTTAAATTTTCTTTCAAAATAAGATACGAATGTGTTTGGTTGTTAGATGAATGAGTTCAAATCACCAGCACCAGGACATGCATCGACTCCGTTACATGGCAATGGAGAATCTAATAGTAAGGATGTTGAGGACGCCAATTGGACTTCACAAGGTTTACATTTTCCAATTTTACTAGGCCATTTTTATCATCATATAATTGTGGAATTATATACGGGTACAATTAGATGATAAAACAAGTGGTTTGGATCATATCAATTCAATTTTATCACATACGGACCATGAAAATCATTATTTTCATTTTGAGTTGATTTATGGCAAATTTGGATTGGATTGTGTCATATGTTACTAGAGTTTGAGTAGCATTCCCGTTTGTTTTATATCAACTTATAAAAATCAAAAAGAATAAACAATGTTAGTTAATAAAACTTAGAAAGGACTACCTAACTAGGGCAATTTTGAAGTCTAATAAATGAATATCTTCATATGGGTCAATTTTGTCACGTCTAATAGCAAATAGGTAAAATGTTTTTGTTTCTCACTTGATCATTAACTTTGGTTTGATAATATAGATTCATCCACCAAGAGAAATGTAGTAAGAGATTCCCCAGGACGAGACTTACCAGGTTTACCAAAGTCATCAAGACGACAACCATCAATGGATAGCATAGGATCAGCAGACTCCCCAATTGGGAGTCCAAACCACAAATCCAGGTCCTCGAGGAGGCGCCATAAACAAAAGGAAAGCACTAGTCCAAGGGCTGGTGAATCATCCAACTCTCAAAATCTTCCTAACATACCAAAGAAATCTCGAAGAAAGAAATCCAAAGATGGTGAAGGCTCACTAAAGTCTTCTTCCAAGTCGAAAGAGAAGGGTTCGAGGCATGGTTCGAGGCACGGTTCAGATGACGGATCAGTGACTAGGCAGTACAATGGCGAGGCAAATTCGAGTTCGAGTTTGGCTTCGCTCAAAGAAGAGGATATGAAAGGATTGTAATTTTAAGACTATTGAGGTTTTATGAGGAGTTAGAGAGTCTATTTTCCAAATGCAAAGATTGGTAAGGAGGCCAAAGAAAAAAGTCAGCAGTTAGCTTCTTAGCAAAGAAATGGGCTTCTTTTTGTTTGTTTTGTTGGGTTTATATTGTTAGAATTCTGATTTCTGAAAAAAGGCAAGATAAAATCTTCAATTTTTTGAGGTTCGTGTAAAGTTCCATCATTTGTATTACTAATACGTAGGAAGAATACACAAGGAAAAGAACAAGGAAACATACAAAACTCCTGTCGTTTATGCATACAATCAAAGATTTCATCCAAATTTTGTAAACATTTTTAGGTTACGTAAGACTTAAGAGGATCCAATCTTTAAGCAAAGTTCGATTGTGATTGCGCAAATGGAACGCACACTTTCTTGTCGTGAAGCTCCTTAACTTGTTCATGAAATTTGAAAAACATCTTTCACTGCTTCTACCCATAATTAACTTCATATAGGTGGGATTAGGGAAGATAGTTAAGAATTATATTGTTATATAGAATTTTTAGCTTGATCATGGCTAGGACAGACCACATCCAAATAATTCAACACATTCTGGTTGATGGCGAAAATAATGTGAGGATTTTTAGAACTGAGGGAGTGGATAAGATACTCAAACACGTATAGACACACTTTCGTTAAAAGACTCACAGACTTATTCGGAGCAGATAGTAATTAAGGTAAATATTTGTAAAAATTGTTGACAAGTACATTGTCTGTTTCTTTTTAATTAATTGCTCTATTTGGAGAAGTCCGAGCAGATGATCCCATGTGTCTGGGATAACAATTAAGGAGTCAACTTATTTTATAATGAATGTGGCGATTAAAGTAGGTAAGAGAAAGTAAGATAATTTGAGACCAAAAAGTAATTCAGCAACGGTAGATGAAAAAGTAGGACAAACTTAAATAAACGAACAAATTGGAAAGTAGGACAAACAAAAAGGAACGGAAGGAAAACGTAATAAATATCACTTTTTAAAGAATTATATATGATTTTTTTTATATAAACAATTACTTAATTTTATCATTCCATCAACATATCACTACCAAAACCGTTAAAGTTTGAAACATTCGTCAGATAGCTACATCCTTTTCCAACTCAAATTTGAAAATCTCGATGGAGCAATTAAAGCATGATGCTGTCGACAAATTATTAAAAGAGGCAGTCTAATTTTGACATAAAATCAGACCAACCAAATCCCACATTCTATTAACAAGCCCATTTTATTATATTCTAACACAATACTATTCCTAGACATTTAGCACCACTCTAGCTGTGTTCATTCTCTCCGCCTTTCCTTATTTCAAATTTAGTCTCGAAATATAATCATCAACTCTTCAAAAAAACATATGACTTACCGAAAGAATTAAACTAGTTACCTAAATGGATTAAACTAGTCACTAAATAAATTTAATATTGAGTATTGAAAGAACTAAACAGGTCACAAAATGAATTAAATAGGTCACAAAATTGATTAAATTGGTCCCTATTTTCAGTAGATGGTTTGTTGATTTTCTCTTCTTATTATTGGACCTATTGGGCCGTTGCCTTATTTTATTTTAAAAGAAGGATGTCTCTTACAAGACCAGCTGGATACTGCCATATAAACTCTTTGGAGTATTATAAATTTTAATCGCTCCATAGGATTTTTTAACAGTCTTTGCTTTGCTAGGGTATACATAAGTAGTCCTTTAACTTAAGAATTGGCTGATGTACATGAGAAGATATTTATATTAAAAAAATCTAATTTCTATATAAAGGAGTATATCTAAATCTTTCTCATAACCTTCCCACGATATTTTCCATATCTTATATTTAAAAAATATACTTGAGAAAAAAAAATAGATGATGTGGTATTTTTGTTGAGAAATTAGGGTTAGGGAGGTAGAGAACTGTAGGGGAGAATAGTTGTTTTTCTATTATTCCATATAATGATTATATATAGTACAATATGTAGGTGACTTGCTTGGGGAACAAGTGACCTAATTACAAATTTACAATAGGCTACATGGAAACTAGTATATACAAGATATTATTCCCTAATAAACATCCATCATAATACTCATAATATTTCATAACACTCTCCCTTGGATGTCTATTCATGAAGATTATGCCTCGTTAAAACCTTACTAGTAAAAACCCTGTGGGAAAAAACTCTAGTGAAGGAAATAGAATACATAATTCTTCATAATACACTTGAGATGCTGCCTCGTTAAAAAACCTTGCCTGGAAAACCGATTGGGACAAAACTATGGTCAAGGAAAAAAGAGTGCAGCGCGTATTTACTCCCCCTCTTACTTAAATCACTCGAAATTATGGAACACTGCAATCTCTTGTGATCAACAAGCTTCTCAGATATAGTTATCAAGAAGTACTTTTGTTGATAAACTTGATGAATCATCACTTGATCGGAATTTGTTCACAACTGAATCACTGTTATGGTTCTTCATTTTCATGATGCATGTTTTGTATGTGAGAGCTTCTCTTCTAAAATGGATCACAATCTTCTTGTAGGTATTTAATACAAATGGAAAGGAACCTACTTCTGGAGGTTATCGAATAGCCGGAATGATTAATGCTTTATCAAATACCAAAAAATCAAGTCCTTTATGATAACAAATTTTATGTCAAAGTTCATAACATCATCTGACGCTTCTAGAATTAACGATACAAATCATGTAGCACTTTTAGATATTATGGCACTTCCGGACCTTCAATTATGATTCTCCCTTTTGCAAAATATTATTTTTTGCATAAGATATCCCAATTGAAAAGGGTATTGATTTCAAGTACTCAAATTGCAGATTGAGATGTTAATAACTAAAGTTACACTTCAAAATATGTTGATCTTTCCAACCATATATATGTATAATTATCCATGGTCGGCATTACATACTTTAATATGTATGAATATTCATTTCACTAAAGGTTCATATATTTCATATATAGTTCTTCTGGAACTTTTCACGTATTCAATAATCCATCGTATATATATATATATATGCTAGATCATCATGATATTATCATATCTTTACTATGCGATTAGTAATTCAATAACCTGTAATATATGAAGTACTAAATATGCATGCATTATAAAAAGAACATATAATAGATATGAAAAATAATACTATAATTAATATGAAGTATGATGCATTTACTCTATCTACATGCACAAGAATGTCAGACTCAAAATGCACACTGTACATCGTGGATTTCATGATCCATACTTTGTCGTAATTCTGGTCCACTAAATTATTGGACTATCAACCAGTTAGTCCATGAGCTCGATTTTAACTATATGGACATTAATATGGACTTAAATATAAGATTCCCCATCCATAAGTACATTAATTCTTGCATATATATGCACATCTGTTCTCATTGTACACTGGTATATATACCATATTTTTCTCTGTCTTTATTATTAATTGATATCACGTATTTATATAGACTTTTCTCCCTTATTTACGAGCTAAATTGTGCGTCATTTGAGCTCTTGGGAGCTATTTTATGCTAACTATCGTATATAGTTGTGGTTTTGTGTTTTAGTGCTGAATTGCATGTTTTAGGGAGTTTTCTACTTATTCCCGAGCTATTTGGAAGCAACCACGGCTTTATGAGATGTTATGAGGCACATAGGATGGCTCACGAGCTTTATGGGTAGTTTAGGAGGTCCCAAGACCTCTAAACGTGAAGAATTGAGAGCCAAAGAGTCAAAAAGGAGTTTTCCGAACTCTGATCGGGCAAGAAATGGCCCGATCGGGCAAAGATATTGTGATCGGGTGGAAAAGTTGCGGACCCGATCGGGCGGGCTTTGCTCGATCCAATCGGGCGAAAATTAAAGAAAGTGTGCTGGGCTTCGTGGTTGAGGACCCGATCGGGCATATAACGCCCGATGCCATCGGGTGGGAGCCCAAGTCTTGTTTCTTCGTTGATCTGCTTGCGCCAGTCAAGGAGATGTTGCTGGGCCCACTGATTTGATCTTTAAAGTCTGCTGCTTGTATGCGCTACACGCTGGGGTGGGCCAGGCTTTTGTCTGCTTGCATGCGCTACAAGACAAAGCGCTGGACCCACTGATTGATTCATAATATTGCTGCATGTATGCGTTACACGCTGGGCTGGGGACCCGATCTGCTGCCCGATCGGGCCAGCGATCGGGTGAGGCTCATTTTTGCCTTTTTGAGCTGCTGTGATGCGTTGAGTCCAAGAAGGATCTGGTGAATTTTTTTACTATGGATCCGATCGGGTGGCCCTTTGCCTAATCGGGTCCCCTACTCGTATTAGCGGATTTTCTATCTTTTAATTCCGTTTTAATTAGACTTTTGACGGGTATTATAAATACCTTTTCCTCATTATTTTAGAGACATCTTTTATTCTAGTTTTATTTCGATAGTTCTGAGTTTAGTTTTATTTAGTTTAAACACTTTAGATTAGATTAAAGGTGATTGAACCTCGGATTCGATTTCAAGAAAAGTTCTTGCTTTCCATCAATTGGTATCATTCTCTACTTTTAATCTCTTTAATTATTATTGATTGCTTAGTTTATTTATTTATTCATTCATGATGTTGAAATTAGGGTTTCTTATTAGATTTATTATTGTTGATTCAATTATGAGTGAGTAGTTTAATTTCTAGGGATTTAGAGAGGGAAGCCATGTTTATACCATGATTATTTGAATTGCTATTAGTTTCTAGGGTTTGATGAGATAGGTTATGGTGTGATTTGTTCTTATTGAGTAATTAACGTTATTGCGCAGTTTCTTTGATTACTTGAGGTTAATAATCGTTTGCACAGATCCGTCTTACTTTTAGAGGCCTAGTACACACCAGTAATTCTGATTATGTTTGTGAACAAGCTGCATATGTTGAATTATGGACGTTGAGACTTAACCATAGCTTGACACGTGTTCTAATCTATCGATTCTCGACCTAGGTTCTGATAGTTGTTTGATCCCTTTGATTGGTATAAGCATGGTGGACCGAACTAATTCCCTAGACCTTTAATTCATAGTTAAATTCCGATCTTTATATTGCTTTCTAGTAGTTAATTATTAGTTCAGCTGATTTCTATCTGATTTTGTCTTAAGTAACTTTTTGGCTGAATAATAACTTAGAACTCCGTCTCTCTGTGGATTTGACCCTACTTCCCTTGACTACCATTGTTAGAGGACTTAGGTTTATCTTTGATTAGGTGATACGACTTTAGCCAGTCAAATTTTGGCGCCGTTGCCGGAGAGACGGCTAGTTTTCTAAGTTTTTGTTTGGTTATTTGGTCTACTTCTCTGTGCCTCATTGGAACTTTATTGTTCCAATTAAGGTACGTTTTACTGCTTCTTTTTGTTTCTTTTGTATGCCCAGGTCTCGAAGAAGAGGTACCCTCGTTCCTAAGGATCCCGATTTGACAAAGACACTTAGGCAACTTTGAAAGAAAATTCAGAGAGAAAAGTAGTCTGTTCAGCTGAACACCTCTGGATCAGACACCTCGAGTTCAGTTATGTCTAAATCAATGAAGTCGTATGGGGTGCCCAACCCAGACGGTCTCTCCACTAGACCTACTATACCCACCATTGCCGCAACAAATTTCGAAATTAAGCCTGGACTCATCAGCATGGTTCAGCAAAATCAGTTTGGTGGGTTTCCTACTGAAGATCCGGCAAATCATCTGCAGCGGTTTCAACAGCTTTGTAGAACCGTCAAACATGCCGGCGTCACTCCAGATCAACTAAAGGTCATGTTGTTCGAGTTTTCATTGAGAGATAGAGCCCAGAAATGGTTGAACGACGTGAAAGAAACATAATGGAGTGAGATTTATGCTGCGTTTCTGAGAGAGTATTATCCACCTACAAAGACAGCAGAAATCAGAAACAAACTAGCCACGTTTTCCCAAGAGCCTGATGAAACATTACAGGAAGCGTGGACTAGGTTCAGAGATTTGCAGAGAGAGTGTCCACATCACAACATGGACAAATGGTTCTTGACGCAGACATTCTACAATGATCTGTGATATCACGTATTTATATAGAGTTTTCTCCCTTATTTACAAGCTAATTTGTGCGTCATTGGAGCTCTTGGGAGCTATTTTGTGCTAACTATCGTATGTAGTTGTGGTTTCGTGTTTTATATTGAATTGCAGGTTTTACGGAGTTTTCTCCTTATTCCCGAGCCTTTTGGAAGCAACCACGGCTTTACGAGATGTTACGAGGCACGTAGGATGGCTCACGAGCTTTATGGATAGTTTAGGAGGTCCCAAGACCCCTAAACGTGAAGATTAGAGAGCCAAAGAGTCAAATGAGGTTTCCGTGCACTGATCGGGCAGAAATGGCCCGATCGGGCGAAATATTATGATCGGGTATGAAAGTTGCGGACCCGATCGGGCAAGGCGTGCCCGATCAGATCGGGCGAGAACACATGTGCCCAGACCCGATCGGGCACCTACCGCCCGATCCCATCGGGTCTAGTGCTGCTAGGTCTTATTGGGACGCTGCGGAGGAGGCGAGCTTGCTGGCACTTTTTGTCGCCAGACCCGATCGGGTGACTACCGCCCGACCCGATCGGGTGACTACCGCCCGACCCGATCGGGTGGGCCGCTTTTCTCGCCTTATTGCTGCACTGCTGCTGCCAGAGCCCAGAAGTGAAGTTGGGGGAATTTGTATGTGGACCCGATCGGGTACTGTGCTCGGGCCCGATCGGGTCTGGCGCTCTTTATCGCGCTTTTTCACTTTTTTGTTCCCATTTTTAGTGAACTTGAGGGGTATTATAAATACCTTTTCCTCATTATCTTTCATTCATCTATTAATCATCTTTCATTAGGTTTTAGACTAGTTTTATTCTACATTGCTCTTAGTTTAATTCAAACACTTTAGATTAATTTAGAGGTGATCTGTAATACTCCGTATTTTTACCCTTTAATATTATAATCTTTTAAGTTTTGATTAAGTTTTATACTTTAAATTATGATTATCTTAGTAAATATATTTCATGAACTATTAAGTTTTATAATATATTTTATAATATATTTAGTTTAAAATATTAGAGTTTTAATATTTTCTTAAAGAGTTTATGAAAATCAGGATTTAATGATTTTGGAGCTTGTTTGACTTTTCTAAACTGAGTTTGACTAGGTTATAAAACCTAATTTAATTAGTAATTCAAAAAAAAAAAAGAGAGAGAAAACTATAAAAGGGCCTCTCCTCCCCTCTTCACATCACGCTGCACAGCAAAAAAAGAAAAAAAAACGGCGCAACCTCCTTCCTCCTTCCTCCTTCCTCCTTCCTCCTTCCTCCTTCCTCCTTCCTCTGTTAAACCAAAGAACAAAACGGTGCTTCCATTGATTCTCCTCCATCGCCGACAGTCACACCAATCACACCAGCGAGCCTTGTTCTCCTTTTTCTTGGTTTTGGTATCTTTATCTCCCTCTCACGTCTTCGTGCTCTATTTCCTTGCTGTAGTATTACTCTGTTTTGGGCCGTTGTATACTCGCCGGTCAGGCGATGGTTCGTCGCCTAAGCCGCCTGAGTTGACGAGCCTCCTTCTTCCCCTGTTATTCTTAGTGTTGTCGTGAGTTATTGATTGGAAGTGTAGCGCCATGATGTTCGTTGGTGGCTTCGTGTAACGAAGCCAACTCTTCCTTCGTTTCAGCAGCGTGGATCGCCGCCGCGGTGGGCCGACTGCTGCTGTCGTTGCCGTCAACAGTGGTGGTCGGGTTAGACCACCGTGAAACTGTTGGTTGGACCGAGAGTTTAAGGCTCTCATATAGCATCACAATTCAAGTTATACAAGTATATTTAGGGAAAATGTTTTGTGACAAGTCTTTGATTATTGATTATGTATCAATTAATTATAGGTTATGTAAACTAGTTTATATTTTATGTAAAAGCTATATTATAAGTATGAAGTTAGTTTTAAAAAAAAGAGTTTATATTTGAAAAGTGAAGGATAGTTGTTGAAAGGGTTCATATGGCTTAAAGAACCTAAATTTCATATTACATTAAGGTTTTAAATTGGTTATGAGTTTAAATAGTAATTTGATGTGAATTGAGTATTGATTATGACTCAATATATGTTTTAGGTACCCAATTCGTAGAAGGGGAGTTTTAGTACGTAGTTGTGTGGAATTCACGCTTCAGAGGTACGTACACGTTAGCAAAATTGTAAATTAGGAATCATGTTAGTTTATTTATTGTCGTAGATTGTCGTACAGCATGAAAAAAAAAAACTTAGTGTCATGATTAGAGAACTCGATTGTTTGGCCTATATGACGATAAATCATGTTTTAAGTGACTTGTATGTTACGTGATCCATATGAGTTAAGTATGGAAATACTATAGTAGCATGTTGTCTAGTAAGTTTTATTGGAATGGCAAGTTTATCATGTTAAGCGAGGTCTTACATGTTTATTTATGGAAAGTTGTACTTAAGCATGCTTTCTTTGTAATCAAGCAATTTTAGTCTTATTAAGTAAGTCAAGTATAGTAAGTTCAATTGAGAAGTTCGAGGTAACTTCATGTTAAGTCAAGGAATTAATCAAAGGAATGTTGTCTGATCACCTAACGTGATTTAAGATAAAAGAGAATGTATATGGTTATATGAGTTGTCCTTGTGTCATGTGTGTATTTATGTCATTCTGTACATGTGTATACTTTCATAAAATACTAAAGCACTTAAAGAGAAAGAAAGAATGGCATTAAAACTCGTAGGATGGATCCCCTATGAGTATTGAACAATGGGGGGGATGACAACCGCAGTGTTGTACATTTCTTCACAGGCTTCTACATGACGATGTAGATGACCTATAGTTTTAGTAATTCGTCGAGATGGCTAAGGTTAGCTAGACTTTCTGAGTAAGTTGATCCAGGTGAGACTCTTACTTAGAGGTATGATCATACTGACGTTGTAGGCAAGGTTATTTGATTTGAGGTCGGTCCTAGGGACGCTCTTATCACTTTCAAGGTTATTCGATTTGAGGACGGTCCTAGGGACGCTCTTATCATCTTTTAAATAGTAGCCCGTACGATTCCTGGTGGATGACGGTGCCCGTTCAGTGCCAATTCAATAATAAAGTAATTTAATCGTCTGGATGATGAGTCAAGAGTCGAGTTGTTAAGTCATGCTATGTTTTAACTTGTTAGTATCATGCTAGGATGTTTTGTTATGCTTTAAACTTTGTTAGTATGTATGTACGTCAGCCCGTAGCTGACGTGTACTTTCTTGTGTGTCGTCCATTGTATTATGGACCTGCAACGACCCATCTCAACCTTATGTTGTATGGCGAGCAGGACTTCTTTTCAGATATACGTGATGAGCATCATTGGGAAGGGATCTTTCAGCAAGTTGTTTTTCACCATTATGATTAAGCAACATTGATTTATTTGATTTTCATTCAAAGAACATTAGTCACGTTTTGGGACTGTTTTAAATATTAAGTTAGGAGTTGGAGTTCTAAGGATTTTAATAAGGGGCCTTAAAGGGTTTCCAGTTTGTCTTTGATTAATTTTGAGTTAAGACTTCCGCTGTTTTATTTGCAAAGGTTAGTAGACTTATTTAATATTTTGTTTTATCAGCCGTATACGTATCACCGTGGCGGTAACACCTCTAGATACCTCTGGTTTACGTAGAAAATTATTTATGAAAATTAGAGAGGAAATTGGGGGTGTTACAAAGTGGTATCATGAGCTTTAGGTTTGACTGTTTTACTTTATATTTGACTGAATTTCAACTTCAAAAATTATTTCACACTTGAACACATTTTAATGTATTTGAAAATATTTTGGGTATCAAAGGGAAAGCATATAGAATCGTTCATTATTTGTGTGCATATGTTGTGATTTTATTTAAGTCTTGATGTTGAATTCCAACTATGTGCATCTAGAGTTAAATATATGTGTTAATATTAAGTATATATGTTTGTTTATTTTATGTGTTTACATGTAGAACTTAATGCATAATAGGTGCGTTTCATTTCCTAAAAGTGGAATTATAAGTATTATTTTAGAATTAATTTTTTTATAGGTCTTATCTCTAAGTGAAAGTCAAGCGACTTAACTATGTGAATTAGGTCTTTTTCGATTTATTTGGATTACTTGACTTGGTAATATTGTGAAAAGATTAAGTGTACCTCTAGGAAGTATAAGAGGTAAAGCGTGTTCTATTCGCTCGCAAATAATTTAGTAATAACCAAGCCATTAAAATTACGCTTCGCCTATCATACAGGTTCGATATGTCAGGGAGAAATCGCGTTGGTAGAAATGGACGTGATGGTAGAGGCGAGATGACTGACATTCAGGAGATGCAGGCCACTCTTGGTCAATTGATTCAGGTCACTAACAACTTAGTGCAAGCAAGGGGCGATGCTCCTAGAAATGACATTGGTGGTGAGATGTTTAAGAAGATAGGGCAAAGTAAGCCACCTTTCTTCACTGGTAAAGGGGACCCTGCTACTTTAGAAGACTGGATCCGAGATTTTGATCGACTGTTCGAAACGATCAACTGCCCCGATAACTTAAAGGTGACTAATGCTGTATTTTATGTTCGAGAGGAGGCTGATTGTTGGTGGAACCAGCGCAAAGCTGCACTTCTTGCTACTGCAGGCTTTGGCTGGGATCAATTTAAGGAGGCACTCCGTGCCAAATTTTATCCCCCATACCTCAAAAAGCAGAAGTCCTTGGAGTTTATGACATTGACTATGGAAGGGACGGAAATGAGCGTCCAGGAGTACTATCGGAAATTCACTGAGCTAATGCGTTTTGCACCTGAAAACGTTCCAACTGAGGAGATGAAAGCTGCAAGGTTTGAGTTGGGTTTGGACTTAGATCTTCAAGGGCGTCTAGGAGGGGAGAATTTCACTAATATTGACACGTTATTTGAACGAGCTGCTCACCTAGAAGGCATCCGTAAGCGTCAGCTAGTTACATCTAGTGGAGACAAGAGAAAGGAGAACCCTGCTCAAAACCCTCAAAAGTTCGATAAGCGCCCGAGACAAGGAGGCAACTTCCAGAACAACAATAACAACAACAATGGCAACTATCGAAACAACAGAAATGAGAACAATGGTGGCAAGACTGAAAGGGTCTATTTCTGTAAAAGATGTCCTAATAACCACCCAGGTAAGGATTGTGAAGGGAATCTTGTAGAATGCAGAATTTGTGGCAAGAAGGGTCATAGGGGGTACGAGTGCTACTCCAAAGATAAGGGTAACAATGGGAATAACAAAAACTTCCAGAACCACCCCAACAATAGAGACAAGAATGGGAATGGTCATTACAAGTTCCAAGGAGGTCAGAATTCTCAACAAGCTCAAGGTGGAAAGGCAGGAGGAAATGGAGGCTACAAAGGTGGTAACAACAATATTCCAGGGAAGCTCAATGCTATGCACAATAGCGAAGCTCAGGCGTCTCATGATGTTGTCACGGGTACTTTCTTTATAAACTCGTTGCCTGTTAGAGTTTTATTTGATTCAGGAGCCTCTTACTCTTTCATCTCTACTTCTGTTGTTGAGAGTCTTAGTCTTAAATCTCCCAAACCTATTTCTATACCAATAACGATTCCTTCAGGGGAAGTAGTAGACTGTGTGAAACGTCATGAGGGTGTAGAAATATGTATTGCTGGATCCAATTTTCCTTCAGACCTCATAGAATTCCAGTTAGGTGGGTTGGATGTCATTTTAGGGATGGATTGGTTAGGAAAATATAAGGCAAAAATTGATTGTCGAGCCCAAAAGGTAGATTTGAGGAGCCCATTGGGTAGCCATGTATCTTATCAGAGATGGTGTGAGAAACCAGGAGTGAGAATCATTAGTGCTTTGAGGTTGAAAACCTATGTCCAAAAGGGATTTCCCTTATATTTTTGTTGTGTTAGAAGGGTGGAAAATGAGGAGATTCGAGTGGAGGATGTTCCGATAGTGAGTGAGTTTCAAGATGTATTCCCAGAAGAAATTCCGGGGATGCCACCTAAAAGGGACGTTGAGTTCAATATAGATTTAGCTCCTGGAACTGGACCGATATCTAAAGCACCCTATAGGATGGCGCCTGCTGAAATGAATGAATTCAAAGTTCAGCTAGAAGATCTGTTGGAGAAGGGTTATATAAGGCCGAGTGTTTCTCCTTGGGGTGCCCCTGTATTGTTCGTAAAGAAGAAAGATGGTAGTCTGAGACTGTGTATTGATTATCGTGAGCTCAACAACGTCACAATCAAGAACAAGTACCCCTTGCCTAGGATTGACGATTTGTTCGATCAGCTTAAGGGTGCTGGGATTTTCTCCAAGATAGATTTTGCGTTCAGGGTACCATCAACTGAGAATAGTGGACCGAGACATACCCAAGACTGCTTTCAGGACTCGTTATGGTCATTATGAATTCACTGTAATGCCCTTTGGTTTGACTAATGCTCCAGCTGTGTTTATGGACCTTATGAATCGTATATTTAGGCCATTCTTAGACAAGTTTGTTGTAGTGTTCATAGACGACATCCTGATTTATTCAAAGACTCGTGAAGAGCATGAAAATCACCTTCGGACTATCTTGCTTACTCTTAGGGAAAACCAGTTGTATGCTAAATTCTCTAAGTGTGAGTTTTGGCTTGAGAAAGTGTCGTTCCTAGGTCATTTCATTTCTAAGGAAGGGGTTTCTGTTGACCCTGCTAAGATTAAAGCTGTCAGCGAATGGCCCGTGCTAAGGAATGTCACTGAAGTAAGAAGTTTCTTAGGGCTAGCTGGGTATTATCGAAGATTCGTAAAAGATTTCTCTCGTATAGCTCGACCCATGACCAATCTCATGAAGAAGGAGACGAAGTATGTGTGGACTGAAGATTGCGAGAAATCATTTCAGGCTTTGAAGGTGAGGTTGACTTCAGCACCTGTCCTAACTTTGCCAGATGGGACAGAGGGTTTTGAGGTTTATAGTGACGCGTCGAAGAATGGGTTAGGGTGTGTGCTTATGCAAAATCGAAAGGTGATAGCTTATGCCTCGAGACAGCTTAAACCTTATGAAGCTAACTATCCTACTCATGACCTAGAGTTAGCAGCCATTGTCTTTGCACTCAAAATTTGGAGACATTACCTTTATGGGGTAACCTGCAAGATTTACACCGACCATAAAAGCTTGAAGTACATATTCACTCAGAAAGATCTCAATATGAGGCAAAGGAGGTGGTTAGAATTGATTAAGGATTATGATCTCGAAATACAGTACCACGAAGGGAAGGCCAATGTCGTAGCTGACGCACTAAGCCGAAAATCGAGTCATGGAGTGAATGCCTTGGTCATAGCTGATAAACTGTGTGCGGAATTGACAAGGTTAAACTTAGAGGTGGTTCAACCTGGAGAAATAACAGCTAGCTTGAATGCTTTAACTATACAACCATCGTTCTTCCAAGAAATCATTGATAATCAGCATGGTGATGTTAAACTAGATAGAGTGAAAGAGAAGATGAAAGAGGGAAAGGCACAAGGGTTCGTAATTCATGATGATGGAAGCATACGTTACAAGGGAAGATGGTGTGTGCCTAAGAATTGTGAAGATTTAAAGAAGAAGATCATGGAAGAGGCTCACAATACGCCTTATTCTGTGCATCCTGGAGGAGACAAGCTCTACAAATACTTGAAAAAGATGTTTTGGTGGCCGAAGATGAAGAGGGAAGTAGCCGAGTTTGTTTCTCGTTGCTTGACTTGTCAAAAGGTCAAGAGTGAGCACAAGAGACCCCAAGGAAAGATTCAACCTCTTGAAATCCCAGTTTGGAAGTGGGATTCGATAGCTATGGACTTTGTCACCGCATTGCCAAAGACTAGGGGAGGATTGGATACCATTTGGGTAGTGGTCGATCGATTGACCAAATCTGCTGTTTTCATACCTATGAAGGAGACATGGAAGATGGAACAACTAGCAAAGGCCTACATCAAGCACGTGGTCAGACTTCATGGGGTACCGTCGGATATAGTTTCTGATAGGGATTCCCGATTCTTATCCAACTTTTGGGAAGCATTTCAGAAAGCTTTTGGGACTAAACTTCTCAAGAGTACTGCCTTTCACCCCGCAACAGATGGTCAAACTGAGAGAACCATCCAAACTCTAGAAGATATGCTTCGAGCTTGTGTTATGGAGTCTCAGGGTTCATGGGACGATCATTTGGATCTTATCGAATTTTCATACAACAATAGTCATCATGCAAGCATAGGAATGGCACCATTTGAAGCACTGTATGGTAGGAAGTGTCGAAGCCCAGTGTGCTGGAGTGACATAAGCGAGACAGTGATGTTGGGACCACAATTAATAGAAGACACCACACACCAAGTGAAAGTCATTCAAGAGAAGATTCGTGCGGCCCAGGATCGTCAGAAATCATATGCTGACTTAAAAAGAAGGGAAGAAGAATATGAAGTTGGCGAGAAAGTGTTATTGAAAGTGTCACCCATGAAAGGGGTGATGAGATTTGGCAAGAAAGGAAAGTTGAGTCTGAAGTTTATAGGCCCTTATGAAATCGTCAAGAGAATTGGGAAAGTGGCTTATAAGCTAGCTTTACCAAATAAGTTAGATCGTGTGCACGACGTTTTTCATGTGTCTCAACTAAAGCGTTATGTTCCAGATGTTTCGCATGTTCTTCAACCTGAAGCTATTGAATTAAATGAGACTCTTTCGTATGAAGAGAGACCAGTCAAGATTTTGGATCAAAAGGTTCGAAGTACAAGGAATAAAGATGTGAGAATTGTCAAAGTGCTCTGGTCTAACCAAGTGTCTGAGGAGGCAACCTGGGAGGCTGAAGAGGAGATGAAAAAGAAGTATCCAGAATTGTTTCAGGTTAGTTGAGTGTCGAGACGTCACTCCTTTTAAGGGGGATAGATAGGCGAGAGAACTTTGCGCACTTGTTCTTACATGCTTTTGTTTCTCTTATAGTGTTGCATTGCCTATTAAATAAGTAATTGTTTCTCTTATAAAAGGATGGACGTGTTCAGGCTTTATTCTAAGTTTCGAGGACGAAACTTCTTTTAAGGGGGGTAGCCTGTAATACTCCGTATTTTTACCATTTAATATTATAATCTTTTAAGTTTTGATTAAGTTTTATACTTTAAATTATGATTATCTTAGTAAATATATTTCATGAACTATTAAGTTTTATAATATATTTAGTTTAAAATATTAGAGTTTTAATATTTTCTTAAAGAGTTTATGAAAATCAGGATTTAATGATTTTGGAGCTTGTTTGACTTTTCTAAACTAAGTTTGACTAGGTTATAAAACCTAATTTAATTAGTAATTCAAAAAAAAAAGAGAGAAAACTATAAAAGGGCCTCTCCTCCCCTCTTCACATCACGCTGCACAGCAAAAAAGAAAAAAAAACGGCGCAACCTCCTTCCTCCTTCCTCCTTCCTCCTTCCTCCTTCCTGTTCCTCTGTTAAACCAAAGAACAAAACGGCGCTTCCATTGATTCGCCTCCATCGCCGACAGTCGCACCAATCACACCAGCGAGCCTTGTTCTCCTTTTTCTTGGTTTTGGTATCTTTATCTCCCTCTCACGTCTTCGTGCTCTATTTCCTTGCTGTAGTATTACTCTGTTTTGGGCCGTTGTATACTCGCCGGTCAGGCGATGGTTCGTCGCCTAAGCCGCCTGAGTTGACGAGCCTCCTTCTTCCCCTGTTATTCTTAGTGTTGTCGTGAGTTATTGATTGGAAGTGTAGCGCCATGATGTTCGTTGGTGGCTTCGTGTAACGAAGCCAACTCTTCCTTCGTTTCAGCAGCGTGGATCGCCGCCGCGGTGGGCCGACTGCTGCTGTCGTTGCCGTCAACAGTGGTGGTCGGGTTAGACCACCGTGAAACTGTTGGTTGGACCGAGAGTTTAAGGCTCTCATATAGCATCACAATTCAAGTTATACAAGTATATTTAGGGAAAATGTTTTGTGACAAGTCTTTGATTATTGATTATGTATCAATTAATTATAGGTTATGTAAACTAGTTTATATTTTATGTAAAAGCTATATTATAAGTATGAAGTTAGTTTTAAAAAAAAGAGTTTATATTTGAAAAGTGAAGGATAGTTGTTGAAAGGGTTCATATGGCTTAAAGAACCTAAATTTCATATTACATTAAGGTTTTAAATTGGTTATGAGTTTAAATAGTAATTTGATGTGAATTGAGTATTGATTATGACTCAATATATGTTTTAGGTACCCAATTCGTAGAAGGGGAGTTTTAGTACGTAGTTGTGTGGAATTCACGCTTCAGAGGTACGTACACGTTAGCAAAATTGTAAATTAGGAATCATGTTAGTTTATTTATTGTCGTAGATTGTCGTACAGCATGAAAAAAAAAACTTAGTGTCATGATTAGAGAACTCGATTGTTTGGCCTATATGACGATAAATCATGTTTTAAGTGACTTGTATGTTACGTGATCCATATGAGTTAAGTATGGAAATACTATAGTAGCATGTTGTCTAGTAAGTTTTATTGGAATGGCAAGTTTATCATGTTAAGCGAGGTCTTACATGTTTATTTATGGAAAGTTGTACTTAAGCATGCTTTCTTTGTAATCAAGCAATTTTAGTCTTATTAAGTAAGTCAAGTATAGTAAGTTCAATTGAGAAGTTCGAGGTAACTTCATGTTAAGTCAAGGAATTAATCAAAGGAATGTTGTCTGATCACCTAACGTGATTTAAGATAAAAGAGAATGTATATGGTTATATGAGTTGTCCTTGTGTCATGTGTGTATTTATGTCATTCTGTACATGTGTATACTTTCATAAAATACTAAAGCACTTAAAGAGAAAGAAAGAATGGCATTAAAACTCGTAGGATGGATCCCCTATGAGTATTGAACAATGGGGGGGATGACAACCGCAGTGTTGTACATTTCTTCACAGGCTTCTACATGACGATGTAGATGACCTATAGTTTTAGTAATTCGTCGAGATGGCTAAGGTTAGCTAGACTTTCTGAGTAAGTTGATCCAGGTGAGACTCTTACTTAGAGGTATGATCATACTGACGTTGTAGGCAAGGTTATTTGATTTGAGGTCGGTCCTAGGGACGCTCTTATCACTTTCAAGGTTATTCGATTTGAGGACGGTCCTAGGGACGCTCTTATCATCTTTTAAATAGTAGCCCGTACGATTCCTGGTGGATGACGGTGCCCGTTCAGTGCCAATTCAATAATAAAGTAATTTAATCGTCTGGATGATGAGTCAAGAGTCGAGTTGTTAAGTCATGCTATGTTTTAACTTGTTAGTATCATGCTAGGATGTTTTGTTATGCTTTAAACTTTGTTAGTATGTATGTACGTCAGCCCGTAGCTGACGTGTACTTTCTTGTGTGTCGTCCATTGTATTATGGACCTGCAACGACCCATCTCAACCTTATGTTGTATGGCGAGCAGGACTTCTTTTCAGATATACGTGATGAGCATCATTGGGAAGGGATCTTTCAGCAAGTTGTTTTTCACCATTATGATTAAGCAACATTGATTTATTTGATTTTCATTCAAAGAACATTAGTCACGTTTTGGGACTGTTTTAAATATTAAGTTAGGAGTTGGAGTTCTAAGGATTTTAATAAGGGGCCTTAAAGGGTTTCCAGTTTGTCTTTGATTAATTTTGAGTTAAGACTTCCGCTGTTTTATTTGCAAAGGTTAGTAGACTTATTTAATATTTTGTTTTATCAGCCGTATACGTATCACCGATCGGGTCTAGTGCTGCTAGGTCTTATTGGGACGCTGCGGAGGAGGCGAGCTTGCTGGCACTTTTTGTCGCCAGACCCGATCGGGTGACTACCGCCCGACCCGATCGGGTGGGCCGCTTTTCTCGCCTTATTGCTGCAATGCTGCTGCCAGAGCCCAGAAGTGAAGTTGGGGGAATTTGTATGTGGACCCGATCGGGTACTGTGCTCGGGCCCGATCGGGTCTGGCGCTCTTTATCGCGCTTTTTCACTTTTTTGTTCCCATTTTTAGTGAACTTGAGGGGTATTATAAATACCTTTTCCTCATTATCTTTCATTCATCTATTAATCATCTTTCATTAGGTTTTAGACTAGTTTTATTCTACATTGCTCTTAGTTTAATTCAAACACTTTAGATTAATTTAGAGGTGATCAAACCTATTTCGATTTCAATAAAAGTTCCTACTTTCCGTCAATTGGTACTCTACTCTACTCTTTATCTCTTTAATCACTTTGATTGCTTAGTTTAATTATTTAATTGTTCATGATGCAATTGTTAGGGTTTCATATTAGTCTTATTGTTGTCAATTCAATTATGAGTGAGTAGTTCTCTTTCTAGGGTGTTAGATAGGAAAGCCATGTTTATACCATGATTGTGATTTAGATTTCTATCAATTTCTAGGGCTTGATTAGGGTGATTGTGATGTGGTTTGTTCTTATTGAGTAATTAATGTCAGTGTACAATTTCATTGATTGCTTGTGGTTAATAGTTGTTTGCACAGATCCGTCTTACGACTAGAGGCCTAGGACACATCAGTAGTTCTGATTACGTTAGTGAACATGCGGCGTATGTTGAACTATGAGCGTTGAGTCTTAACCATAGCTCAACATGGGCTCTAATCCCCCGACTCTTGACTTAGGTTTTAATAGTAGTTGACCCTATTTGATTGGTATAAGCATGGTGGACCGACCTAATACCCTAGACTTTTATTCCATAGTTTAATCCTCGATTTATTCATTCTTCCGTAGTCTATTCTTTAGTTTAATTAATTCCTTCCTGATTTCATCTGGAGTAGCTGAATTGGTTGAATATTAATTTAGAAACTCTGTCTCCCTGTGGATTCGACCCTGCTTCCACTGACTACCTAGTTAGAGGTCCGTAGGTTTATTTTTGATTAGGTGACACGACTAAAACCTATCAATCTGCAGCCTCAGACGAAGAGTATAGTTGACTCATCTGCGGGAGGAGTTTTTCTTGATTAGGAAGTGGATGTAGGCTATGATTTTCTATCAAACCTCGCAGCCAATGACCATTCCACTTCTCGAAGCCTCACAAGGAAGGTGTTGGAGGTAGATGCCATTGCATTATTGACTTTGCAGATAGCGAAGCTGAGCCAGCAGATTGACACCTTCAAATCCTCTTCCTCGACAGCACCTCCCTTGAGTTTTAATTCTATGTCTGCCGTAGCACCCATTACCTCATCTTACTGCGAGGTATGTGGTGTTCAAGGTCATTTTGGGCGTGACTGTCAGTTCAGTCAACTTCAGATGGAGTAGGCAAACGCCTTTCAACAGAGACAACCAAACTTCCCCCTCCACATAACTACCAAATCCCACAAAACCATCAACCTCCACCCCCACAAAACCATCCTAAACCCTCTTACTATCAAACCCCGCAAAATTTTCAGAGACCCCACCACAAAACTTCCATAACCCCAATAACTTCCAAGCCCCACAAAATTTTCACACCCCACCGCCACAAAACAATAACCCACAAGAGCCTTCCATGTCTGAAGTGATGAAGTTGATGTTGAGCATGCAAAAGACTAATGAGGAGGCGCAAAGAGTTCAAGAGCGACAAATGCTAGCTATGCAGAGAGCTAATGAGGAAGCACAAAGAGCCCAAGAGAAGCACATCAAACTTCTCGAGACTCAAATTGCACAATTAGCAAGCACTAATTCTCAGAGGCGTCAAGGGGAATTGCCAGGGCAACCCATTCAGAGAGAGCACGTGAATGCCATCACTCTTCGTAGTGGCGCCGCTTCTGATGCTCCTCCAGTGCCTATTGATGAGGTTACCCCAACTACGGGGAAGAAGAAGGTGGTAGAGGAAGGAAAAAGGAAGAGTTCGACGTCTGACGTCAACTTATCTGCAGAAGCTGAACAGACAGGGAAGAAAAAGGAAAAGGTTTCTGAAACGCCTTTCAAACCAAGGCTACCTTTTCCTCACAGGATGCAACAATCCAAGGTCGATCAGCAGTTTGGTAAGTTCTTGGCTATGGTCAAGAACCTTGAGGTAACTATTCCATTCACAGAGCTAACTACCCAAGTTCCAGTTTATGCCAAATTTCTGAAAGACATGATAACAAAGAAAAGAGACTTTGGTGGGTAGAACGTGTCGCTCTTACTGAAGAGTGTAGTGCTTTTATCCAAAATAAAACCTCACCAAAGTTGAAAGATCCTGGTAGTTTTTCCATTCCCTGCCATCTTGGACCTATTTTTATTGATAAAGCTTTGTGTGATTTAGGTGCTTCTGTTTCTGTTATGCCATTATCTGTTTATAAGAAATTGAACATGGGAGCACTTAAATGCACACAAATCACTTTACAGATGGCTGATCTTTCTATAAAATACCCTCTAGGTGTTTTAGAGGACGTTCCTGTTAGGGTCGGGAAATTCTTAATTCCTTTGATTTTGTGGTGTTAGATATGGATGAGGATGCTCAGATTCCTATTATTCTGGGTAGGCCGTTTTTGTGTACTGCTGGTGCTGTCATTGATGTCAAGTTTGGGTCTTTAACTCTGAGTGTTGGTGATGATAAAGTGATTTTTAAACTAACCAATGATGTTAAGGCACCTATGCTTGAACAATCTTATTGCAGGGCTGAGGTTTTGGATGAGGTAGGTGCAGAGAAGGTGAAAAGTGCACCTAAGGTTGCCTCACCGTCTGGAGGTATTATCAAGAACATGTGGAGGAGAAAGATGTTTGATGAGGGTGTCTCTCACTGCTTAGCCCCTCCTATTTGAGAGATGGAGGTATTATGGTCGTGCGGGACCTTTATAAACTAGCGATGTGCGAGAGGCAACTCGTATTTTTCCCTTTTTCCTTTTCTTTTTATTTCTTTTTATTTCTCTTCTTTTCCTTTTTGTGAGCGAGAGTGAGGGTACTAACATTGTTTTTCCTCTTAGCATCGTCCTTTTGTTACCTTTTGGCATTGAGGACACTGCCAAGTTCAGCTTGGGGGAGGATTTCTGTTTGTATTCTCTATCTCTTTTACTGCTTTCTAGGATAGATTTACTGCTTTCGAAAATTACTGAAAAAATCAAAAAATTATGGTTCCCATGACTGGTTAGTTGCCTCCCTGTGCCCCTTGTTGTGCTCTTATTAAAAATGATTTGACTTTGTTTTTTGGATAGCGGGGCATTTGTGATCTTGAGGCTATGATTTGATGTTTGATTGCTATAATTTCGAGCGATTTTGGATTATATTAGACTACATTGTGCTGCATGCCTGAATCGGTTAGACTGTGAGGCCTCTTTGTAAGCCTATTGGATTCATATTATTATCCAGTCTATTCTTGTGTGTTAGTTCCTCTTTAGTGGATTGATCTTGACTTTGACTTCGTACTTGTCTGATATTCAATGACTTGTAGCATTTGCTGTGATAGAGGCGTTCTTTTCTCTGATTCTTGAGCCTCAGAGTGAATTTTTGATATATTTTTATCCTCCTTAGCCCCGTTGAGCCTAATGACTTGTTTCATGTTACTTAAACCCTTATTATGAGCCCATGGCCTTCATTTCAATTTTATTCCCAAGCCTAGCTTGGGGGAGCTTTTGTATGAGTTGAGTTTGAGATTGGTTTCATGGTTTGGTTTGGTTGTTGAGGAATTAAAAGCATATTTATTGTGGTCTGAGCGTGAGAAAAAGAAAAGAAAAAAAGAAAAATAGAGTTGCGTGAATGAAGTTCAGAAAAATGAAAGAAAAATGAAATAAATGTTCAAAAGAATTCAAAGTTCTTTCATTCACGTACGTTCACAAAGAAAAATTCGCTTCATATTGCTTGGACATTGGGTTGTTGTGACTTTTGATTGATTTTTGAGAGTTGGGTCATTTTTCGTGGTTATATGGTGTTGTTGGGAGTTGTGTAGGCCATCTTAGGCCTTGTTTGAGTGATTCATGCTCCCCCTTTCTTGGTTTTTCCACCACATTACCCAAAAGTATCCCCTACCTCTTACCTAAGCCCCATTACAACCCTATAAAGTCCTCTTGAGCTCGTGTCTGCATTGTTTATTGGATTGATTTCGAGTCAGTTTGTCAAAGTTAAAGAGTATGTCTGCTAATTGAGTCGACTTGACTAGGATGAGCGTCATTTAACCTTCTTAAACACATGAGAGTGTGAGTGGGAAGGGCATTTATGGTCGGGTTGGTGAGTGTTCGGGCATATTCTTTGCCTGCCACAAAATTGAGAGGAGGGACACCTTTGTGATGGCCTTTACAGGATTTGTATGCCTTGTGGATGCTTGAAATTGATAAATTGCTTGGATGATTGGTGGTTGGATGGATTTGATTAGTCAAACTTGAATTTTTCCTGCTTGAACGATTCTTAGTCTTGAAAATATTTTTTGAGCTTTGTTTATTTTTATCTATGGGGTGAGGCAATCTATTCTATGTTCAAGTTATGTTTGCTTGAGGACAAGCAAATGTTTAGCTTGGGGGAGTTTGATATCACGTGTTTATATAGACTTTTCTCCCTTATTTACGAGCTAAATTGTGCGTCATTCGAGCTCTTGGGAACTATTTTATGCTAACTATCGTATATAGTTGTGGTTTTGTGTTTTAGTGCTGAATTGCAGGTTTTAGGGAGTTTTCTCCTTATTCCCGAGCTATTTGGAAGCAACCACGGCTTTACGAGATGTTACGAGGCACATAAGATGGCTCACGAGCTTTATGGGTAGTTTAGGAAGTCCCAAGACCTCTAAACATGAAGAATTGAGAGCCAAAGAGTCAAAAAGGAGTTTTCCGTACTCTGATCGGGCAAGAAATGGCCCGATCGGGCGAAGATATTGTGATTGGGTGGAAAAGTTGCTGACCCGATCGGGCGGGCTTTGCCCGATCCAATCGGGCGAAAATTAAAGAAAGTGTGTTGGGCTTCGTGGTTGAGGACCCGATCGGGCATATACGGCCCGATGCCATCGGGTGGGAGCCCAAGTCTTGTTTCTTCGCCGATCTGCTTGCGCCAGTCAAGGAGATGTTGCTGGGCCCACTGATTTGATATTTAAAGTCTGCTGCTTGTATGCGCTACACGCTGGGGTGGGCCAGGCTTTTGTCTGCTTGCATGCGCTAAAAGACAAAGCGTTGGACCCACTGATTAATTCATAATGTTGCTGCATGTATGCGTTACACGCTGGGCTGGGGACCCGATCTGCTGCCCGATCGGGCCAGCGATCGGGTGAGGCCCATTTTTGCCTTTTTGAGCTGTTGTGATGCGTGGAGTCTAAGAAGGATCTGGTGAATTTTTTTACTATGGACCCGATCGGGTGGCCCTTTGCCCGATCAGGTCCCCTACTTGTATTAGCGGATTTTTTATCTTTTAATTCCGTTTTAATTAGACTTTTGAGGGGTATTATAAATACATTTTCCTTATTATTTTAGAGACATCTTTTATTCTAGTTTTATTTCGATAGTTCTGAGTTTAGTTTTATTTAGTTTAAACACTTTAGATTAGATTAAAGGTGATTGAACCTCGGATTCGATTTCAAGAAAAGTTCTTGTTTTCCGTCAATTGGTATCATTCTCTACGTTTAATCTCTTTAACTATTCTTGATTGCTTAGTTTATTTATTTATTCATTCATGATGTTGAAATTAGGGTTTCTTATTTGATTTATTATTGTTGATTAAATTATGAGTGAGTAGTTTAATTTCTAGGGATTTAGAGAGGGAAGCCATGTTTATACCATGATTATTTGAATTGCTATTAGTTTCTAGGGTTTGATGAGATAGGTTATGGTGTGATTTGTTCTTATTGAGTAATTAACGTTATTGCGCAGTTTCTTTGATTACTTGAGGTTAATAATCGTTTGCACAGATCCGTCTTACTTTTAGAGGCCTAGTACACACCAGTAATTCTGATTATGTTTGTGAACAAGCTGCATATGTTGAATTATGGACGTTGAGACTTAACCATAGCTTGACACGTGTTCTAATCTATCGATTCTCGACCTAGGTTCTGATAGTTGTTTGATCCCTTTGATTGGTATAAGCATGGTGGACCGAACTAATTTCCTAGACCTTTAATTCATAGTTAAATTCCGATCTTTATATTGCTTTCTAGTAGTTAATTATTAGTTCAGCTGATTTCTATCTGATTTTGTCTTAAGTAACTTTTTGGCTGAATAATAACTTAGAACTCCGTCTCTCTGTGGATTTGACCCTACTTCCCTTGACTACCATTGTTAGAGGACTTAGGTTTATCTTTGATTAGGTGATACGACTTTAGCCTGTCATTAATATTTTCAATATGATGACTGATGAGTAATATCCGAATACATTCAACTGTTACCATATTTTCATATAGGCCATCTATTTATAATTCAAATATCATTGCCACTTTAAGGGCATTTCACATACTATAAGTCATCCTAATTCTTCAATCATTTTCAGAATCATTAACTACACTTCCATGTCATTTTCTTTCTTGCCATTTTTGAACATAATATGCTTGTTTGAACCGATTGTACAATCTACACTTCAGGTATACAAATTCAATAGTATATTGGCAAGATATCAATCTCATAACTTGATAATATGAGGTTGGCATTTCTTTATGAACCTCTACATTCGTATGTTTCTTTTCAACAATTTCATTATGAACTTCTAGTTCAGATGGGGATCAATGTTTTAGAGTGTTACTATTCATAACCCGTACTTACTACCTCATAGCCCGTATTTTTGTTTGAAATGTCTCATTTCCCTTTCATTATTTTTTTAAATGTTGGAAAACAAGTAGATGGGTTAATCTAAGTTTAATTTATAATTTTTTTGAAAAAATATTGCCAAAAACGGGTGAAATTTAACTAACAAATAATGAATTTGACGTAAAATATGGGAAAACACGGAAACCAAATCCTTATCCAATTCCGTGTTTTTCCAAAAAAAAATTAAATTCTTATTGTCACAGAACCGGATAGAGATTTGGTTTCCGCCATGGTGGAAAGTGGAAACCTATCCGGTTCCATGCACATGGCCAATTTTTTTATTTTCTTTATTTTTGAAATTTATAATTTTTAAAAAACTGATATTTCACGGAACCGGATGAAGTTTCCGATACCCAAACCGGAAACTCCATCCGGTTCCGTGAAATACCAATTTTTCATGGAACCGGGTAGCCATTTGGTTTCCGCCATGGTGGAAACCGAAAACCTATTCGGTTCCGTAAAATATCAAATTTTCACGGAATCGGGTAGAGATTTGGTTTCTGCCATGGTGTTTCGTGAAAATCAAATTTTTTTGATAGGGTATAAAGTGAGTAAAGGGAGATGGGGTAATATATACATTTCTACCACGTATTCATACATATACGGGCTGTGAGCTAGTAAATATGGGATGTATTTAGCCGCACACATGTTTTATTACCTTTATATTTTTTTCAAAGTCTCCAATTCTTCTCCCCCTAAGTTGGTAAATTATCTCAAATACTGGGGCATCGAACTTTCAACCAACTTAGAATATAATTGTCATGTGCAACAAATTCCATCTCCTTAGGAGCATATAATTTACCAAAATTTCATTTCTTTTGGAGAATACTAATTCACCAAAATTTCATCTCTTCCGGAGAATACTAATTATAGGGAGTATATTATTTATTGTGCATTCAGATTTCACTTATATTTCTATTCTTGTGCTGACATATAATAGCCCCAATCAAGAGATTATTATCATTCAAAGATCACTTGTATGTAATTTCACTAGATGGTGATATTTTAGTCCCCCAAGACTGTAATAGTAAGCATTTGTTACTCAAAATTTTCCACATACTAGTTCTTTTGATGAACTTTTGGTCATCTATATCTGACTATGTATCCGTCACTCTGGTGAACCTCTGTCACCTAATATAGGTTCTTTTACAAATTTGTTCAATATCAATTTTCATCTCTTGAACTCTTCTATCAAATCAAACAATTGATATAATATTCCACGATTCGAGTCTAACTCGATCTCATTGTTATGCCTTGCCTTTCAGTTTTTCAAACGTATAACATGAGAGAGCGTCAGCACATCAACTCTTTATATAAAATCGAACTTAAACTTCTCAAAACGGGTAATAATGAACCCGGATGGCCTCACTCATCACATCTAAACACATTTGAGATTTAACTAATTATATATTTTTCAACAATAGTGATCACTTTGTTAGTAAAACTTTATGTTTGGCCATGTGTAAGATGTGACATAAGAAAATCGACTAGTGTCTTTTCTCCGATCAACAAGACTATTGACTAACATCTTATTTTAAGAGAAGTCGTACTCTTCTGGAGTATCAGTTATATTCCTGAAACATGTCAATCTCGCTTATCATATTCTACTCTTTTATCAGTCTCGATATTGATACATGTCAATCTTGTTAGACATTTTATACTCTTCTAGCGAATTTATATAATCATGGTACATATCAATTTTAATGGACATAATCTCTTCCAGAGATCTATCAAAATGTATCATTTTCTCGAATTCGTTAGTTGTGAACTATTGATCCTTTCCTTTTGAGGATTCTTATCTTTGGAACCTTTTGGTCTACCATGATTCAAATGTGTTCTATATTCTTTAGCAACTGGATGTTGTCCTTCTAGAACATCAATTGTACTTTGATCATTTACATCTGATATATGGTCAATGATATTTATTCATATCCTTCTTCAGGATGATATCAAGTTAAATATTCAATAAACATATTGTAAAATCTAAGTCCGTAACATGAGCTAGTATGTACCAAATTGGCCATTAATATATTTTTTATTCTCGTGCAAGGTTTTTACACATTTGCAGGGTATCTCCCACTAATCCTTGCATAAGGGGTGCGAAAATAACCTACCAACTTTTAAGTACATCTTATATCATTAAATTTATAAAGTTTCTTGCAATATCATTTATTAATGCAAGCATGCTTTACACAAATAGAATAATTGTCAAGAAAATAAAATAACATGTCCGAGAATTAAGACACAAAATTGATAAAGTGTCCAAAACAAAACAAAAAATCCAAATAAAAATGTCCATAACTAAATAAATATCCATAGAACATGCAAAATCATAATACGTCCATAGAGTTCATGAAATACCATGAACATAGAAAACTAGAGTTTATTCTTTAAACCATTAAGAGTTTAATTATTCCCTTTTGGGGTGGTGAGGAAATCATCAACTTTCAAGTTAGTTGTATTGCCAGAAATTATCAACTTTCAAAATCACATTTGTCGTCTTTCTACAAAACATTTGACTTTAATTCATTTCCGTTCTACTTTAGTGATTATTGATAAAGATCAATCAAATGCTTTGGTATACAACACACACGAGACCAATGACCTTTTCCTCCACAAAGGTAACATTCATTGGTAACATTCTCACTGTAACCTTTCTTGTGTTTGTTACCATCTTTCCAGTCCCAGTCCCAGTTCTGGTGGGAATATAAGTTCTCGGAATAATCACCTAACCTTGACCATATCCGATGTGCGAAACCAAAACATCGACCACAACCTCGACAACTGTGCCTGCTTATATTCACTCTTAAGTTCTTTCCCATCATGGGTGTCACATTCACTTCAGGGAATGGATAGGGTCAGTTGGTCGTAATCTGTGATTTATCATTACTAGCTCGTTATATTGCTCAGCAATAAGCATACAAGGATATTAAAACATAATAAACCAAAGAAACTACACTCGGCCTTTTTACAAGAACTAATATTCCAACTACAGGAAGACTATGGTCAATTTCTATTGCACAAAATAAACTTAAATCACATTGAGTGCCATATTCATAGTCTTTTATAAGGAAATTGCTATCGCTGGAAACATCAACATATGTATAAAATATTAAATGCACATCCTCAAACCAATTTTACAAAAGAAAACTCCAATCAAAACTAATATTCTAACTAGAATAGAATGACCATAAATTTGAGTGAAGTCAGAATTGAGAATAGACCTTTCCAATATGTAATTGGAATTGGGTTATGGTCATATAATTGGTTTAGAACCACATTAATAGTCAATACTCGATAGTGACCACGAATCAATAAAAACAATCTAAGACTGCAGTCGCCCGCAACACAACTAAAATCTATATCCCAAAGACTTTTCTGTTCAGTTGAAAACTAGAAACACTGATCACATAATTCAAACTTCAAAGACTAAAACGCTTCTCAGTCTGAGAGAACTATGGGTTGAAATAGGAACTTTGCAAAACCAACAATCGATGAAAATTGAAAGAATTTTTCTTATGAAGGGATAGTCCGATTTAAAAAAATGATCATAACAATCATCCCGAACTCGAGGAGAAGCCAATAAAAATCGCCTAAAGCTGTGTATGCATATGTGACAACAAAAATCTAAAACATTTAGTCTCCGCAACAAAATATCATTAAACAAGATGGTTTTATATGGGGTACCACTTTGTTATGAAAAAAATGGTTACAAATTCTCAATAAATTGTAAGCCAACTGATTCATTGAACTAACCAAAACACCATTAATAAAGTAGAATAAAGAGCCAAAATAATAGTTATCTAGCAGTTTAACTTATTGAAGACTCCCTAAAACACCGTTAATAAAGAAGATAAAGTAGCTTACAACCACCATATATAATAGCCTTATTAATCAGTTTAGATCAAAGTAGCCTGATTTATCGGTTTAGCCACTTCAAACACCATCAGTTTAATTAAAACAACATCAATAAAGTAGAAGTTGAATTTTGACCTACATACCTCATTGACTAAGATCTATGTGTAGGAATTCATCGATGCGAATAGAGGAATTTCAGAAAACAATTTCCTAACATCTATAACAGAATCGCATGCATAACAATATATGAATCGATACATAGAGTAGAGAATAAACAACCTTTTATTCGTGACTTGAACAGGTATGAAGGGTTTGAATACTGCAAAGTATTATCACAGATCTAATACTTTAGAGATAAAGAACTACACTTGTAATTCCTCTACTTAGTCGACGAACACCGATTAATACCCACGTCTGCTAGAACGGAAGAGTATGAACAATTCACTCTATTACTTTTAATGGGTTAGGCACCTAGACTAAAGAGGGAGAAGGGTTTCTCTTTTCATCTCTTTTGTGTCAAGTTACTGACTAACTGAATTGTTCCATCTCTCTTCTTATTATATCTATATATAATAAATAGAGATTAGGTTAAGAGGAAAGGAAAAACTAAAACCCTAATCACCCTTATAGTGACCGGCCCTTATAAGCCTTTATGGGCTCATAATTTATTTATTAATCAGTGTTACTCTGTGTGACCTCATAGGATTAATTATCTATTGTAGGCCCAAACCAATTTGTCTACAACCCGTAATTTATTCTCTAGCAAGCAAATACGGTTACTAAAATAATTAACTATATTATCTCCATAAATGCAATCCTATTTATATTTAGTAATTGCGGAAATTGTCTAAGGACATATTCCTTCAATCTCCCACTTGTCCGTAAGACAAGTACGCAATATTAAATTCCTTAAGTCTCTTAATGCCAAATTGGATAACACGATGTTATATACTCAAATATGTTTCTTGATCACCGAGGTTGAATTGTTTAAATGAAGATCAACTCTTTAATCTCATTTTAGCATGGCCATGCGTTTTTACAATTCTCCCTCATCAAGAGGCCCAGACACCATTCCTATCAGATAGGAGGACTTATTCAATCTTGTATGACCATAACTCCCACTCAATTCTTAGCCAAGCTGAGCATTGCCTTTATAACCTCCTTTTACGGCACGGTGTTTAACAATGTCAAAGCTAAACTAATCATATCATGGTTATTAAGACATACTCATGTCCAAGGAATCTATTAAATATAGACATTCCGATTCTACTATTAGAATCTAATTAGGTCAAGTCTCAATGTATCAACCATACATCCATATTTGTTAATTTGACATCCCTATGTCTCTATAGCCCAAGGAACTGCGCTCTCAATTAACATTATTCTAGTCTTTTAACAAGTCACTTATGTCCAATTCAGTGCCTTAAACTAGGGACATATTATAAACTGTGGTTTTTGTTCACTATATAGGGTTCCATTCATCACAACGTTTATGATGATCCTATTTCAAACACAATTTATTTGGACATCTTATTTAATACTAAACAAATTAAATAAGAATGTAGATTTTTATTGATAAACAATTCCAAGCATAAGCAATGTCTTTACAAATGCAAACATAAAGTAAGCATTATAAAGCCATTCTTTTATATGCTTAAGCCCATAGACCTAGTATGACCTTCATGCTTAGGTCGAGCAACCGGTTTAGTCTGCGGATCTCCCACATTCTTATCAATGTGAATCTTGCTTATTCTGTATAGAACTCTTACAGCTCATAACTTCTCCATTAGGACAAAGAATGAAACCAGATGGAGATCGGAAATCATCTTTGTCACCTTGGTAATTCGTATATGCCTATCATTAACAACAAACTTAATTTCTCCACCATATACCAATCAATGATCCTCAGTTCTTCGTAAGTACACAAGGATATTCTTTGCACTCATCTAGTGCACGTAACTTGGATAAGACTGGTATATGTTGCATTTACTCATAGTATAGGCAACATCTGTGTGAGTGCAAAACATAGCATGCATACATAATGGAACTTAATGCAGAAGCATAGGGAACATTACTTATTCTCTTGACTTCATCAGGTGTCGAAGGACACGGAGTCTTGCCAAGTGATATGCCATGTTTCATGGGATTGAAATCTCTCTTAGAGTTTTCTAGCTTGAACCTAGCAAGAACCTTATCTATATTAGTTCCTTGACTAAGTTCAATCAGCCTTTTAGATCTATCTCTATAGATCTTTATTCCCAAAATATACTCTGCCTATCCTAAGTCTTTCATAGATAAACGATTTTTAAGCCATCATTTGACTGACTCAAGCACGACTTTATCATTTCCTATGAGAAGTATGTCTTCCACATACAAGACTAAAATTGTTATATTACTCCCACTCAATATCTTGTATACACAAGATTTCTCTTCATTTATGAGGAAACCAAACTTTTGATTGCCTCATCAAATCTGAGTTCTAACTCCTGTATGCTTGCTTCAATCCATAAATGAATTTCTTAAGCTTGCATACCTTCCCTGAATTTGCTGGATGTTCAAAGCCTTGAGGTCGTGTCATATACACATCCTCTTTCAAGAACCCGTTCAAGAAAGCGGTTTTTACATCCATTTGTCGTATTTCATATGCATGAGATGCGGCAATTGCAAGGATTATCCTAATGGATGGCTACTGGGGAAAGGTCAAATTCATAGTTTATACCATGAATATGACAGAAACCTTTTGCCACTATCGTAGCTTTGAAAACACTAATGTTTCCGTCTGTGTCTGTTTTCAAATTGAAAATCCATTTGCTTCCAATGGGTCTCACGCCATCAGGCAAATCAACCAAGTCCCATACTTGATTTTCAGACATAGATTCCATTTCGGATCTCATGGCTTCACGCCATTTCTAGGAGTCCTGGCCCTCCAAAGCATCTTTGTAGCTGATAGGCTCACAAATTACTAAAATCGTTATTTTAGAACTTTCCGTCGAAAGAAAATCAACATATTTTCTTGATGGAATGGTGATCCTATGAGATCTACATAGGGGAACAACAGAAGAAGATTCTCGGTCGTTAGACTCAGAAGCTTCGCATGGATTCGATCCAAGTGGGACGGTAGGAGGTTCGTGGATAGGATTCACTACCCCTCCAACATTTTCATGTTGGGCCGCCTCTAATGAGGTGTTAACCTCACCCATTTGTTGCTCATCTCGAATTTCTTTGAGATATATACATTTCTCCCACATGGAAGCATCAAACATGTGACAGGCACAGATTTGTTTATGAGTATTTGGAAGCATCAAACATGTGACAGGCACAGATTTGTTTATGAGTATTTGCCTAGCTGTCCTATCAGCTTGGCCAGAATTCTCGGGAAGTTCAGGAATAGGAGTTTCAAGAACAGTTTCTCTCCTTTCATTTCTGAGAACTATTCTCAGATTTCTCTCCCAGTCTAGGAAGTT
The DNA here is from genome assembly GCA_947645195.1 of Patellifolia procumbens. Taxonomy (NCBI): domain Eukaryota; kingdom Viridiplantae; phylum Streptophyta; class Magnoliopsida; order Caryophyllales; family Amaranthaceae; genus Patellifolia; species Patellifolia procumbens. Next base: position 290,008 of record CANSGD010000352.1, read on the forward strand.
CTCTTGGTTGAGTTTTTCTTTTGCAAGAATAAAGCGCAAATTATAGCCACAGTGGTTGTTGTTGTTGTTAGACATGACTACAAAAATAGTAAACAAGCATTCAATCAAAATTTTTTATCAACGATGGTTATTTAAACAAATTTAAACAACTATTAATACTTTATTCAAAATATTAAAAAATGCTCACGGAATAGTTGATTTGAATCATCTTTTTCCTATTAATGTCGTCGAGCGGTGGCGAAGGAGCGGGTGGTTAACCAATGTCGCCAAAGATATTGTTGGCTAAACCTATTCTCATTGCCGGAGTTCCTTCGGCTGCCGGAAAATTCATTCGAGGAATTAGTGACGAAGATGATTCATCTTTGTCAACAGCTTCAATTTGATTTCTAGAGAGGTTGAAGCTGTTATGAATTCTGACACCGAGAACAGAGCACAACAAGTAATTGAAGTGAAGGGGAATAGGGAATTTCAAGATTTCCCTCGTACAAACTACAAGATAAGTTAGATTGGTAGGCAATGATGCTGGTAACGTGTTGTGAAATTAGGATTAGGGAGGTAGAGAGCTGTAGGGGAGAATAGTAATTTTTTCTATTATTCCATATAAGAGGTATATATAGTACAATATGTAGGTGATTTGCTTGGGGAAACAAGTGACCTAATTACAATAGGAGTACAAGGAAACTAGTATATACAAGATATTATTCCCTAATAGACATCCACCATAATATTCCTAATATTTCATAACATTTTTTAAGTTATGATCTCATATTGAGAATAATTTAAAACTGACCTACAACTCGTGCACTATTGCACGATTATGATTTATAATTTCTTATAAAAGTTATAATGTTTTTATGCCTTCTTTAAAATCGACCTTATAATATATACACGTACGCTACGTAGAGTAATTGTAAATATTTTTTTTTTAACTTTTTAGTGTTCAAACTTATCTCAAACTCACTCACACTCATATAATATTGAATCCATAATTCATGAATATATTGATTAAGATGATCGAAAGATTTTTGTCATCTAGTATGTGAAAACACTATGAAATTTAAAACCATGGTTATTGTCATTTATGTAGAATCAATAAGTCAAATTTCAAAACAAAAAGAAAATGGCACTTCTTTATAATTTAAATATTAAGATAAATTTACGGATTTTGACCTTAAAAACAATAAAGTGAATGGAGTTTTAGAGATGAAAGAACTAAATTTACATGCTACCATTAATTTCATATCATATTGGTAGGATTTGAAATATGATAACTCCGTATGACTCTAAATAATTTTGAAAAGTATCAGCTTCTGATTATAACATTATGATCTTGTACTGAGAGTAGTTGGAACTGGCTAATTATTCGGGTGTTACATGATTATGAGTTGTAATTTATTTACAAATATTATTAAGTTTACTATTTCATTAAACTTGACATTAAATTATACACAACTACATTTTTAGATAAGTTGATTAATTTTAACAAAAAATTTAGTGCTCAAACTAACTTTCACGAAATCGCAATAATTGTCAATGCCTCGAAAAGGATATTTTCATATTATGTTTCGTGTAAAATTAAAAATGATGATATAGTTTTTAGATTATTTACAAAATAATTCTTATAATATTTTCAAAAAGGAATATTTATCAGATTAATGCATATTGACTGTAGAAAAATAAAATATAAATTAGGATTTCCCCAAAAGATGAGTAGTAATTTTATCATGGCTATAAAATTATTATAGCCACCATAATTAATTAATTCTCAACCCTTTTTTATGGACTCATTATATCTTCAAAAAAACGATAGCTCAATGAGTTATCACGTTAATTATCATCATTTGATTAGAATCCTCATCTGATTAGAATGATCTACCCATGCACGAAAATTCGCTGGTACATCATCCAATATTCTCCTTTGATGTGTCTTAGTGATATTTTTTTGGTTTATCTTTAACCCTGTTGTCATGTAATTTGGTTTTGGGTCCTTCAGGTTGTGCTGTTGGGGACCTTGAAGTTTAAGTGATATACTTCTCCTTTTTTGTTAAAAATAATTTATCATGATTTATTGCGATTTCTTAGGGGTAGTGTTATTTGTTTAATCAAAATGTTTTAGGCAAGAGTTTACCAAGATTTAGTATTGTTGTTTTACTAAAAACCTCATAATACTTTGCAATTATATAGATCTTTAAATAGAAAAAAGTACTCAAGTAAACTCTAAATCTCTATTATATAAGCGGCGGAAGTAGGTAATAGTGTGATGGTATCCAAGTAATGTTCCCTTACTACCCTTGCTTAGTTTATCTTATTATTTATAATAGGGGCATTAAGACAACTTACATGACAAATTATTGTAAAATATACTTATGTACAATTGCCAAAAGAAAAAAAAAATATTCATGAATCTAATCACCAAATTTATCATAAACACATATTTAGAATCAAACAAATTAATGGAAGAGTTTAACATATTGAAAACAATAACCAAAAACCGCCTAAAAATCAACTACTCCTTTGTGTAATTGTGTGTACGAAAGTTTCTTATAGCAAAAAAATAATGTTAACTAGTAGATTTCCTATAATGATAGTTTGACAAAAAATAATGTATGTTATATCAATCAACATAATCAACTACATTTAGTTGTATTTGATAGAGAAACTAATTAATGGAATGATTAATGCATGCATGCTTATAATTTCATATATTAGTCGAATAAACGAGACATAATTGATAACTCAAAATACGATTATAATCAAACAAGGCAAACACAATAAGGTCATGATAAGATCTTTGATTGAGGTTCTTTTTAATAAACTAGTAAAATGACACGTGCAAATGCACGTGTTTTCTTTTTAGCTCATGATAAAACAAGATTACTTCTTCTAATTTCAAAATATTTAACGGTAAGGGGCCTTTCAAAACAAAAAGACATTATTGACATTCAATCGCTATATACAGGCAAGATAAAAAAAAAGGACAGTAACAATATGACACCATCATTATACTTTATTAAATCATAGGATTTCTATCTCATGAAACTATGTTAAATCTAATATTAACATATTAACATGAGACAACACACTTAGAAAACGTTAAGCTAACAACTCGCTTAGAAAATACCAATTATTGGGAAAAACAGACAATTTATCTCACTACAAGGCCATTAAGATGAACGATTTTTTTGTGAGCAACCTTTTAATTAGTTATTGTTAATAAGGTTTTTGTAAAATTCATCCCATGAATTTTTCAATAGGTCATTGCTAATAGTGATCTTATTCCAAACTAATAGAACATTATTATAAGGGGTAATATGAAAATTATAAAAAATACTAAAAATGCCAACATTTCATATTAGTATTGTTATAAGGGGTAACATAGAATTTATAACAATTACTACAAAATATCACCTATTAGTTTATATGTTCAATAGCTCATGGAGTATAGTATTGTTAGGAGGATAATATGAGAATAATATATGCAAATAATATATAAGGGTATTTTGGGAATAATCAAAATTACTACAAAACCTTGACCTACATTGACCATTTCCTCCTTTTTTATATAGGTATAGGATTTATCCACAACCAAACACGTGAAGTCTGTATTTATGCTCAATTGACCACAAGATCAAACATCTAGCATTGGTAAAAGTGAGATAGAGTATGTGAGAATGATATTAAAATTCAATATTATGATTATTGTTGTCTTTTGAAATAATAATGAACTTTTAAATGAAATGTTCGCACGATACGCATATTAGGCTAGTATATGATCAGATAAAGTCATGAATCGGTGTGTCGGGTCATCCTCTTAGCCCACTGAGCAAAAACTGCCTAACGAATCCAGAAAATAAGGTAGTATTCTGGGAAAAAAAACCTAACAGAATAACTCTGCTCAGAAGTATGCAATTTAGCACGAGTAAAATAGATTTAATGGGCAAGCTTTTAAAACCGTCTTATTAGATCGTTTCTAGTCAGGAAGCCACGGTAAAATAATTTTTCTCTCTAAACTTCATATTAGTTTTGTTGAACCTTAAGCATATAAATTACATTGTTAATCCTTGATATCTAGAGTAATATAGATATAGGGAGTGGATCTGGTGAAAACCACACCCTAATTTGAAAACTGAAAACAAGAGATCTCGGCTGTTGGATCCTTACGCGCTAAAATGAAACGGTGAGATCTGGACGAGATTGCACTTTGCTATTTTGAATTGATTTCATTACTGCAAAGCAACTGACTCTTCTCTCTCTTTCCTTTTCATCTCTTTCTCTCTCTCTCCTTTTTGTCTCTCTCTCTCTATGCTTCTCTTCCTGGCGCGATCGTTTTTCTCTTTTGAAGAATTTTATTGCTCGTTTTCGGTAATTTTGATCCTCCATCGGTATGTATTTCTATTTTAGCTTTAATTTGTTTTTTTTCGAATTTGAGTTAAATATGAAGAAATCGCAACATCCTAGGGTTTTTGTTTCTTTTTAAGCATGTTCTCTCGATTTTTATGTTTTTGTTCTACATTTGAAGAAGTTAGGGTGTTTTTCGCTTTCGATGTGTTGAAATTGTTGAATTACTTAGGGTTTGAGCCACTTTTGTTGAAGTAGGGTGTTTGAAGTTAGGTTTTATCGTATTTTAGATTGTTCTTCATGTTTCCTTCTTTGTTTTGTTGTTATTTGTTTTGTATTGCTGTAATTTCATCTAGATATGAAGATTTTGTTACATCCTAGGGTTTTGTTTCTTTTTCATTGTCTGATGTGATCGTTTTAAAGTTCGTTTTGTTTATTTTTTGCTCGATTTTGATCTGTATTTGAAGATGTTAGTTCGATTAATATTATTTGTTTTGTTTTTGTTGATTTTGAGCTGGATATTAAGTATTTTTTACATCCTAGGGTTTCGAATTTTGTTGATGTCTATTTTGACTACATTTTTAAGTTTTGTGTTGGATTAAGGTTAAGATATGTTAAAATTCTTGACCTAGTTACCTTTTTTGTAGTGCTATAGGTTATTTTGAGATATGACAAGGTTATACATGTTAATTATTAAGGGGTAAATATAGATTTTGAAGGTGTTTTTAAAAAAAACTATTATTAAAAAGGTTTCTATTACTTGTCTTACATTTAATATGAAATTTAAATTGAACTTGTGTTGTTCATTTGTGTTTATATCTTTTTGTTCTCCCTCTTGAATTGCTAAATGATGTGGTTCACCATTCTGTTGTTGAATTCTTCACATCTAAGGATTGGTGTTTCCACCAGCGACCTTCTTGCCATCAGTAGTGTCCTTGATGCAAACACCAAAGGAAATCTCAAAGATATATGATGCATAACATTAACTGTGACAATTCTATTATTTCAATTGTTAGGTTGAATGATAATCTTTGTTTTATTTACCTGTTATAACTTATTTGTTAAAGTAACCCTTAGTTCTTAAATGTATCCTATCTTTCTTAAATGTAAACCATTTTTAAGTTGTTATTGCTCCAGTTGTTTTTTCTTTTTGTATTTGGTTTTTTGCATTATTTGTAATTGGTTGTTTTATTGTTTGGTTGTTTTTGCAGGAACTATATTGCTATGGTTCGTGTAAAGAAGAAAGTTAGTTTTGATGTCCCTGAAGAACATGTAGACAAGAATAATGACGTCTTGAAAAAAATTGTCAAGAAAGTTGCTAAGAAGAAAATAATGCCAAAGAAGAAACCTGTGAAAAAGAAGATTATATTTGAAGATCAAAAAGAAGAGGGTGAGACTGCTGTGAAGAAGGTAGCTGTTAGGAAACTTGGTGTTAAGAAAACAAAGGGACATGAAGTAGTAGAGGAAGTGAATGAGAAATAGGAAATGAATGAGAAAGAAGAAGATGAGGTTGAAGACAGGGGTTAGTAGATGGAAAGGAAGAGGATGAGACTGTTGTGAAGAAGGTAGTTGTTAGGAAAGTTGGTATTAGGAAAACAAAGGGACAAAAAGTAGTAGAGGAAGTGAATAAGAAAGAGGAAATGAATGAGAAAGAGGGAGATGAGGATGACGACAGGGGGTTAGTAGATGGGAAGGTAGGTGTTGGTGAAACAGAAGGGCAGGAGAATGATCTGGTAGGAAAATCATCTGAAGAAAGGAAATTTGTTTCTAGTCCAAAGGTTGCTATTAGGAGAAAAAGGGCTCCGAAAGTGTTAGAGGAAGTGAATGAGAAAGAGGAGCAAGAGGAACAGCAGGCCGAGGACAGGGAACAAGGAGACGGTAATGGAGATACCACTGTTTTAAAAGGGCATAAGACCGATTTGAAACGGGGTACTAAGAGGAAAGGTCCTGTAAAAAGGACACAAGTACAGAAAAAAGTTGCCTGTGTGAGTGGTAATGAGGAACAAGAAGATAAGGATAATGTGGAGATGGATTTAGATGTAAATACACAGAAGAAAAATAAATTACCTACCAAAAAATGTCCAAAGAAAAAGAAAGGTAATATGAGTTCCTAATTTAGGTAGTTACCTTGATATTCTAATATTTTTCCTTTCTTTGTCTTAAATTTAAATCTTTTGTGTCATTGCAGGTAGCAGAAAGGAGATTGAAGAAAGTGATCTTGAGGACAGTGATCATGAACACAGTGATTATGAGCCAAATCAAGAAGAATTGGATGAAGCGTTTCATGAAGATAAAGATGGAGCATGCAAGTCTTCTTCGAAGAAAAGAATAAAAGGAAAAATGGTCATGGTTGTTAAAGATAAGAAGTCAAAAGCAATTACCGGTGCTACCCCATTACGATTGATGGATTCTTATTTTGGGAATTTGCATGACATTGGAAGGCAAGTAATGTTAATAACATTATCTAGATTTTTTTATTAATATGTATCTTTTTCAAGAAATTTTATTATTCATATTTGAACAATAATATAAGTCATTTAATAGTTTTATTTACAATTTTTTATGCATTATTGATTTTTCCATTTTGGATGATGCTTGTTTCTCAAATTGCAATCCATTTATGTTTTGTTGTGTTTTCAAGAGAGTACATTCTACTTTTTAATCAAAGCAGGTACATATGGCATTACAATATGCATATATAGATTTTAAAGTGGTACATTTTAGAACTTTTTAATGTAGTTCAAAGAGTATAAATGTATCACTTTCAGTTTTATATGTATTATTTTATTGTTAGATGATGTTTTATCTTCTTAGAATAAATTTTGTTTGGTTTACACTAATAATATTCGATGTCTCAAAAAAATTGAAGACTAAGTAGAAATTTTTCATGCTTTTCTATTTTATTTCATATAGTTAAAAAGGGATACATTTAGTTTACAAGGGGATATAATTACTTGATAAAGGGTTTCATTTAGATGGAAGAGTCCAACTATGAGCATAAAGAGTAAAAATACTTGGGATCTTGTGTTAAAGTAATTTGATTTAGATGAATTAAGTTTGGCCTATTTTGGAGTTTGGCTCGGGCTCCTACTCTAAACATTCAGTACCCTTGCTTATATTGATGTAAACCTTTTTATTCCAAATGTACCCCTTTCTGAAATTGGTCTTTTGTGTTATGGTTTTTATGTTATATGTACCCTTTTTCATTTATAGGAATATAGAAACTCATTGTAGGCCTAGTGCCGTTTATGAGCTGGTGCAAGTTCTTAGTCCTATACAGAAAAAAGAAGTGGAAGAAATTGGTTTTGGAGGTTTACTGTTACTGAGGTTGGGGCATTTTTACCGTGACATGGTCCGATGGTTGGTTAGTCATTTCAATGCTGATGGTCGTCTTTTCTTAACTGATTTTGGGAAAACTTTTAATATAAATCGTAAAGATGTTTTCGATGTTTTTGAGCTTCCTGATCATCGTTACTTGTTTGAATTGAGAAACTTTTTTGGTGCTAAGGGAAATGAATCTTTAGCTACCACTGCATTGTATGAAGCCATTGTAGCTTTGAAAGATGGAGGATCTGATTTCAAAAGATTCTTTGTTCTCTATGTTTGTCTGTATTTTTAAATCCTACTTTGAATGGTACTGTTAATCTGTATTGGGCAAAAACTTTAGCTAATGTAGATTGTATTATGAACTATGATTGGTGCTCTTATGTATTGGACAATGTTTGTAAAGCAGTTACAAAATGTATAAAAGGTGGAGGGAAAAGGCTGAAGGGATGTTTTTTATTGTTAGAGATAGTCTATTTTCATAGGTTTATGTTCAAAGGTGAGAGAGCACCTATTCTTACCCCTCTTATCCAACATTGGACTGGCGATGTTGTGAAAAAGAGGTTGAATGAGGAGAAGAAGGATGGATTTGGTTTGTGTAAATTTGAGCGAGAGACATATCCTTATTCGTGATAAGAAGAAAAGATAATATATTGAAGTTCAACATGCTTTTACTTCAAGAATTGAACCTGCACATACAACATGTAGTGAGCGAACCATTCATATTACTCTTCCAGAAGGCTTGTTTACCGATGAAGAAACAGAGAGTAAAGCTAAAGATGTAAGTACTGTTTTATGTTTCCTATTGTTATGTACTCCTTTATACTTGTATCTTATACATTCATACTTTTTTTAATCTTTAAACCTGAATTCATTTTCTTCCAGGATGTTCAAGAGGCGATTCTCCTTCTTAAACGGGATATGGAACTAATCTCGTTAATTCACATGAACCGTCTTCAAGCATTAAAGATCAAATGATAGCTCATTGTGATTCTGACAAGAAGTCTAACTCACCTGTTGTTTCTCAGACTGATAAACTGATGTCTGATCCTGGCACTCTTCAACATATCGATGATATTGTTGAAAAGTTTATTCAAATGAAGCATCTAGCAGACACCATGCCATCTTTTGAACTTCTTGATCCTGAAGGTACCCTAACTGCTTGTTTTCCTTTATTTAATAAGTATAAGATAACTCATAAGTTACTTGTTTTACTTCTAATTATGATCTTTTTGGTATACAGACCGTGATCAAGAACTTACAAATGACAAAGTGTTCAAGAAGATTGTGGAAGATGCTTTCAATTGTGCTTAATTTATGGCAACTGATGAATGGCAAGCTGATGAAACTAAAACTGAACAAGGGCAATCTGGTCAGGAGCAAAGTGATCAAGGGAGAATTGATCAAGTGCTTTCGAATCTGGCTACTAATGTTTATGTTATTATTGATATTGGAGAGTCCATTCTCGATTCTTTTAGCACTGTTGATAGTGGTCCAAGAGATGTTGCAGTTGATTTTATATATGCATTTATGAGCAAGAATAGAGAAAAGATGCATAGCTTACCTCAACTACATCAAGAGGTTATGGACTATTGCCTTTTTGAATCCCCTAAGGGCCTGAAAGATTTTGAAGTTGGTTCGAAGTACGTTATATGATTATGTGCACTCCTATTTCTTTTGTATCTAAATGATATCCCCTTAATTTTTTATTGTTTCACTTTAACAGGGCAGATTTATTTTCTAGTGGTTTTATTCAACTTATTCCACGTATGGAGATGCAAAGCTTGATTGGATTTAAAACGGTTGTTGCTTCAGTTATTTAAAGTTGATCACTTTTGCTTAATCATTTAGAGAGAAAGAGTCAAGAACCGGATTCAAGATTCTTTTTTGGAATAGACCATAGCGTAAGTGTTAGTTGTGAATGTTTTTTATATATGTTTATTATTGTTTTAACTATTATATGCTCTTTATTTAGATGCAATTTCAACTGATGGTTAAAGTCGAAGAAATGGCAGAGATGAAAAGGCGGGCGACACATATGCGCAATTCAATGAAACAATGGGTTCTTCTAAATGATATGCAGAATGATCTTGCCAAAGCTACAATGGTAAACTATTTTTTTGGCTTGTATCCTTTTTATACATAGTTAAGCTTTAATATGATCCTTAACGTATTCCCTCATCTTAATGCCATATTTTTGTGCCTATTTTGATTGATGATCACTACTTCCGTGTTGTGGTGAACCTAAAGGCTCAGACTATCCAGTACTTGGATAATCGTAAGTATAGTGAACAAGGATTATCGAAGTTCAATGGATGGGCTTTAATGGTGGTATGATATATTTATGCTTTAATTATGTTGTATGTTATTTGTTTGTGTGGTATTCTTAGTTGAGAATATGGTAACAATCATGTATATTATGTCATATTAGTTGAGTCTGCTCTATTAAGTTTAAGTTAGTCATTATTGTACTTCACTTAAAATTTTAATATAGTTGGATACATTAAGTTGAAAATGGGTACATTTATCTATGTTGTATATTTGCTAGTTTAATTGTTGCTTTCCATTCTATTTGTCTTCACTCAAGAAGATATATGAGAAAAATGAATGAAATTTAATTTTGAGAATATCATCATTTTTATGCTTATGTTTTTTAAATGTATGTTATTAAATCATACATCATCTCAAATCAAAAGCCATGCAATTAAGACTAAAAACTCTACATTTTCAAATAATTGTATAAGTCTGGCTTCTTAAACTGATGTCATGAAATATCAACTCAATGTTAAAAGTTGTGATTGCTTTTCTGACTTTTGAATGAAAGAATTAAATTAAGAATTAAAGGATGTAGGTATTTGTTTTCATTTCTCTTTCACGCCTAAATTTAATTCTACTTGTTGCCCTTGACTATAGTAATTCCGTTTTCCCTTACTTATCATCTTTGTCTACCATTGCATTTTTTCGATGTTTGTTTAGGTTAGTGAACATGAGCTTTCATTTAGAATGACATTTTGATCTTTGTATTTCAAGGTTATAATATCATATTTTGATGTTTGCTTTTATCCATGTAAACCTATTACCTCAATTAGTAGAGAGATATGCAATCAAAAGATGAAGTTCGAACCCCATATAGGTTAAAGAATGATGAATTTTGATTAGCATTAAATTTTTCATTTACGTCGTTAAATGTAGTCCTTTTTACATTAGAAGTAATCCTTATTTCAATCAAAGGTAGCCCTTTTTATATTAGCAAGTCATTATTTCTTATTTTTCCAAGCTTAATTTTTGCAAAGCTGAATGCATCAAATGTATAGGAAACTCTTAAAAGAACTAAAAAGATTCAATTAAAGGGATACTTTTACAAGTCTTAAGAAGGAAGTAGGAGAGACTATTATATAACTAAAGACTTTAGATCGCTAAATACACTGCCTTTTTAGACTTCAATGTCATTACTAACCGGTGGCTGAATATTCAGCCATAATTATATATTTCAATATATGTTTAAATGAACTTGGAAGTTAAAACCTGGCATTTTAGTTTAAGCACGAGGCAAGTGTTGAAGTTTTTCCGTACTTTTTATGTAGGTAGAGGAGTTGAGTTCTGTCTTTAAGTTTTTCAAGGCGCGTCAGTAGGTTAATATTGCACGATTTTCTTTTGAGAACATTTCTTTTTAATGGCAAGCTAAGACACCTAATGTTGATTGTGGTGTCTTTATGATGATTCACATGATTTTTTTAGAGGGAAGAAAATCGAATGTGACTTGTCCCAGGATTTGCGCAGTTTAGTTCTCGGAAGAGTGACTAATTTCAATGACAGGAAGACTTTAATTCTAAATTATATCAATGAAGTTAAAAACAGTAAAGCTATGGATAAACTAGCTGTAGCACAGAGGAAGAAATTACCAAGGTAATAAATAGTTTAATATTTTTCGTAAATTTGTTGGTTAGTGGAAGTTGATAAATTTTGCTAGTGTTTGTTTCTAATATTATTTTTTAATCTTCTTGCAGAATTGCATGAAGAATTTTCTTTGAATCCTTGATTTGTATAAACATTGTCTTTTGAAATTTTTGATTAAATTGTGATGTACATATTTGGGGCATTGACATTTAATCATATTGAAGTATGAAGCAAATATCACAAACATTTTAAATGTACCACTTTTTTTAAAAAATGTGGTCAAATTTCTGTGTGTCGTATATCTTTTTTTTTGTATTATTATAGTTGTCAATAAGAAATTTTGGTGACGGGTATTTTCATGGTAAAGTTTTAATCTTTTCACCTTTTTGTTTGGATGTATGATCTTGTGACATAATTGATTAGTTCGTAAAAGCGGATGAAATGGGTTGTAGGTGGTTAAATGCAAGTTGGGTGATTTGGGATTCTTTGGTGAATTTGATGCATTGATGTGTTATTTATGTGTTAAGTCGTCTATTTGTTCATGCTCGAGTATTATATTATATTTTCCTCACAACATTAACTCAACCATAGCATAGGAGAAGACATAAAGCAACTCAAAATTAAAGAAAGGATCACTAACACCCAATTCAATATTGGCAGTAAGACATGACAGTGAGTGTGCTGGTGGTAACATATAATATTAGGTAAAGACAATAATATTAGGTAATACTGGATCTAATCCTCCACGAAAAGTAAGAAATTCCGCATACGGAGGAAGGTGAGGATGACGTCAAGTCATCCTCTTCCCGACGAGCCCCCCTTCTCCTCGGTCCAATTAAAGATAACAACAGCAGGCCTGCAAAGAACTGGGACTCAATGATCATCAGCGCGAGGAAATGATCATAGAGATTGATCAAGATAATGTAAGTTCTTTTAAATTGATAAAGCATATAGAAAATAATCACAGTCAGGCTATTCGTTCCTTTCATTCCTTTCACCTTGAAAGAAAGCATTGCCAATTATGATACCATTGTGGTTATGTGAGAATATATTTCAAGTATTTAACATTATGGCTATGACCACAACTACAGCTCTGTTCTAGACATCAATTTAGGTTTATCATCATAGCTATGAACATAACTTCAATTCAGGCACATCTTTTCCAGCAGCATCACAAGGAAACAAAACTACCAGAAGGTTGTGATATCAGTGACATCCGAGGTAAGTTCATTTCATGTCTATCTTCACGTTTTGGTGCCAAAGAAAGTTACACTTGAAGGTCCTCAAAACGTCAAACAACACCATACGTAATACTGACCAAAAGCTGAAAGCCCAAGCCCCAATTTCCCATGAACCAACTTTGAAGACTTTAAATATTGATAATGGTAAAACACAAAGGTCTTTGGAATTACTTGCTCAAAAAACGCAAATTACAATCATAACATAAAAAAAACCCAAAGCATACAAAATACAAAAGAAATAATACTAGAATCATTTGTGCAATTTGCCTTTATTACAAGCATTTTGTGCTTTGTTTTTGTCACCCTTTCCCTATGTCCTTCTTTTTATCCAAAACAAGCTTTCTATACACAAGCCAATCCTAGAAACAGTAGAGAGAAAACAATGAGCTTAAGTAAAAACAAAGTCAGCATCAAAACATTAAGTGCTACATTCAGATAATAAGGGGTATAATAAATAGAAGAAAGGGTACATTTTCTACTGCAATATAATATTTGTTCAGATTAAATACACATTGATATTACCTCATTGCAAGTTTTTCTCGGGACATTTACGGCTATCATGTGTTGAAACTTTTCCACATGTTCTACAAAGTCTTTGTTTTTTGCTTTGTGTCTCAATAACTATCTCTTTGTCAATCTTCTTTCTCTTTCCCGTGCCACTGCCCTTGTTTGATGATTTGTTTGGAGTAAGAATTTCAGCAGAAACTACATTTGAGCCAACTAACAATTCAATGTGTTTATCTCTTGTTTCTCCTGGGGGTTACTCATTAGTTGGTTTTTCTGATTTTATTTCCTCCTCAAATTCACTTAATCTTTGCAATAACAACTCAAGATGTTCATTGTTGTTTTCTGCAGCAGTTACACATGAGAAAAACTTAGACCACACATCACCCACAATTCTTTTCTTATTATCTTTCTCAATGTTTTCCATTTCCCCACAAAACTGGAACATAGGTTTTTTTGTAGCATCTTTGGTCCAGCGATGCAGAATGTATTATTTAGGTATTTCCATAAAAAAAATCCCCTTCATTACAAAAAGAATAGCATGGCGACATAATAACCCCATTGATTCAAACATCCTACATCAGCACATGCTATTATAGTAATTGACATTAAAGGATACATGATAGGTGTTCTTCTTTATACTATTGATAGGTTTTAGTCGTATCACCTAATCAAAAATAAACCTAAGGTCCTCTAACTAAGGTAGTCAGTGGAAGCAGGGTCGAATCCACAGGGAGACAGAGTTTCTAAATCAATATTCAACCAATTCAGCTACTCCAGATGAAATCAGGAAGGAATTAATTAAACTAATGATTAAGCTGAGAAAGACGAATTAAACAAAGGATTTAACTATGGAATAAAAACCTAGGGTATTAGGTCGGTCCACCATGCTTATACCAATCAAACAAGGTCAACAGCTATCAAAACCTAAGTCAAGAGTCGGGGGATTAGAGCCTATGTTGAGCTATGGTTAAGACTCAACGCTCATAGTTCAACATACGCCGCATGTTCACTAACGTAATCAGAACTACTGACGTGTCCTAGGCCTCTAGTCGTAAGACGGATCTGTGCAAACAACTATTAACCACAAGCAACCAACGAAACCGCGCAATAACGTTAATTACTCAATAAAGAACAAACCACATCACAATCACCCTAATCAAGCCCTAGAAATCAATAAGAGTCTAAATCACAATCATGGTATAAACATGGCTTTCCTATCTAACACCCTAGAAAGAGACTACTCACTCATAATCGAATTAACAACAACAAAACTAATATGAAACCCTAACAATTGCATCATGAACGATTAAATAAATAAACTAAGCAATCAAAGTAATTAAAGAGATAGAGAGTAGAGAAGAGTACCAATTGACGGAAAGCAGGAACTTTTATTGAAATCGAAATAGGTTTGATCACCTCTAAATTAATCTAAAGTGTTTGAATTGAACTAAGAACAATGAAGAATAAAACTAGTCTAAAGCTAATGAAAGATGAATAAAAGATGTCTCTAAAAAATGAGGAAAAAGGTATTTATAATACCCCTCAAGTCTAATTAGAAATCGGAAACAAAACTCGAAATCCGCGTCATTAAGCGCCAGACCCGATCGGGCCCGAGCACAGTACCCGATCGGGTCAAATGCAACTTCGCATTTTCTCGTCTTGGGCTGTGATGTAGCAGCAGCGCAGCAGCATTGGATGGACTTGACGCCCACCCGATCGGGCCTTGGTCAGCCACCCGATCGGGCCATGCAACAAAATGGCCTAGTGAAAGCGTCTCTTCAGCAGCTCTCTAACAAGACCTACGAGCAGCCCACCCGATCGGGTCGGGCGATGAACACCTGATCGTGTCTGGGTACATGATGTTCGCCCGATCACTTCGGGCAATGCTTGCCCGATCGGGTCCGCAACTTTCATACCCGATCATAAATATTTCGCCCGATCGGGCCATTTCTGCCCGATCAGTGCACGGAAACCTCCTTTGACTCCTTGGCTCTCTAATCTTCACGTTTAGGGGTCTTGGGACCTCCTAAACTATCCATATAGCTCGCGAGCCATCCTACGTGCCTCGTAACATCTCGTAAAGCCGTGGTTGCTTCCAAATGATTCGGGAATAGGGAGAAAACTCCCTAAAACCTGCAATTCAACACTAAAACACAAAACCACAACTATATACGATAGTTAGCATAAAATAGCTCCCAAGAGCTCCAATGACGCACAAATTAGCTTGTAAATAAGGGAGAAAAGACTATATAAATACGTGATATCAAACTCCCCTAAGCTAAACCTTTGCTTGTCCTCAAGCAAACAGAACATGAACATGGAATAGATTGTCTCACCCCATAGATAAAAAGCAATTCAAAGCTCAAAACATTTTCAAGACTAAGAATCGTTCAAGCAGGCATAATTCAAGTTTGGCTAATCAAATCCATCCAACCACCAATCATTCAAGCAATTTATCAAATTCAAGCATCCACAAAGCATACAAGTCCTGAAAAGGCACTCACAAGGGTGTCACTCCTCTCAATTTTGTGGCAGGCAAAGAATGTGCCCGAACACTCACCAACCCGACCATAAGTACCCTTCCCACTCACACTCTCATGTGTTTAAGAAGGTTCAATGACGCTCATCCTAGTCAAGTCGACTCAATTAGCAGAAATACTCTTTAACTTTGACAAACTGACTCGAAATCAATCAAATGAACAATGCAGACATAAGCTTAAGAGGACTTTATAGGGTTGTAATGGGGCTTAGGCGAGAGGTAGGGGATACTTTTGGGTAATGTGGTGGAAAAACCAAGAAAGGGGGAGCATAAATCATTCAAACAAGGCCTAAGATGGCCTACACAACTCCCAACAATCACCATAAAACCATGTAAAGTAACCCAACTCTCATAAATCAATGAAAAGCTCATAACAAACCCAATTTTCTAGCAATGGAGCGAATATTCTTTTATGAACGTACGTGAATGAAAGAACTAGAATTCTTTTGAATTTTCATTTCATTTTTCTTTCATTTTTCTGAACTTCATTCACGCAACTCTAAACTTGCTTTTTCTTTTCTCTTTCTCACTCTCAAACCACAGCAAATACACTTTTAAATTCCTCAAAAACCAAACTAAACCAACAAACCAATCTCAAACTCAACCCATACAAAAGCTCCCCAAGCTAGGCTTGGAATAATATCAAGTGAAGGCTTTGGGCTCATAATAGGGGTTTAAGTAACACGAAACAAGTCATTAGGCTCAGCGGGGCTAAGGAGGATAAAAGTATATCAAAAATCCACTCTGAGGCTCAAGAATCAGACAAAAGAACGCCTCTATCACAGCTAATGCTACAAGTCATCGAAAATCAGACAAGTACGAAGTCAAAGTCAAGATCAATCCACTAAAGAGGAACTAACACACAAGAAAAGACTGGATAATAATATAAATCCAATAGGCTTACAAAGAGGCCTCACAGTCTAACCAATCCAGGTATGCAGCACAAAGTGGTGTAATATAATCAAATTTTGCTCGAAGTCATAGCAATCAAACATCAGATCATAGCCTCAAGATCACAAATGCCCAGCTATCCAGAAAACAGAGTCAAACCAATTTCAAATAGAGCACAACAGGGGCACAGGGAGGCAACTAAACCAGTCATGGGAACCATATTTTTTTCAGTATTTTTCTAAAGCAGTAAAACTATTCTAGAAAGCAGTAAAAGAGATAGGGAATACAAACAGAACTCCTCCCCCAAGCTGAACTTGGCAGTGTCCTCAATGCCAAAAGGTGACAAGGACTATGCTAAGAGGAAAAACAATGTTAGTACCCTCACTCTCGCTCACAAAAGGAAGAAAAATAAAAAGAAAAGAAAAAGGGAAAGAAAAGAAATACGAGTTGCCTCTCGCACAGCGCTGGTTTATAAAGGTCCCGCACGACCATAATCCTCCCTCTCTCAAATAGGAGGGGCTTGGCAATGAGTGCCACCCTCATCAAACATCTTTCTCCTCCAAATGTTCTTGACTATGCCTCCAGACGGTGAGGCAACCTTAGGTGGAATTGGAGCCTTCTCCACCCCTACTTCATCTAAAACCTTATCCCTGCAAAAAGATTGTTCAAGCATAGGTGCCTTAACAGCATTGGTTAGTTTAAAAATCACTTTGTCATCACCAACACTAAGAGTTAAAGACCCAGACTTGACATCAATGACAGCACCAGCAGTACACAAAAACGGCCTACCCAAGATAATAGGGATCTGGGCATCCTCATCCATATCTAACACCACAAAATCCACAGGGATATAGAATTTCCCGACCCTAACAGGAACGTCCTCTAAAACACCTAGAGGGTATTTTATAGAACGATCCGCCATCTGTAAAGTGATTTGTGTGCATTTAAGGGCTCCCATGTTCAGTTTCTTATAAACAGACAATGGCATAGCAGAAACAGAAGCACCTAAATCACACAAAGCCTTATCAATAAAAATAGGTCCAAGATGGCAGGGTATAGAAAAACTACCAGGATCTTTTAACTTTGGTGGGGTTTTATTTTGAATAAAAGCACTACACTCTTCAGTAAGAGCGACACGTTCTACCCCACCAAAGTCTCTTTTCTTAGTAATCATGTCTTTCAGAAATTTGGCATAAACAGGCACTTGGGTAATTAAGTCTGTGAATGGAATCGTTACCTCAAGGTTCTTGACCATAGCCAAGAACTTACCAAACTGCTGATCGACCTTGGACTGTTGCATCCTGTGAGGAAAAGGTAGCCTTGGTGTAAAAGGCATTTCAGAAACCTTCTCCTTTTTCTTCCCTGTCTGTTCAGCTTCTGCAGACAAATCGACTTCAGACGTCGAATTCTTTCTTTTTCCTTCCTCTACCACCCTCTTCTTCCCTGCAGTCGGGGTAACCTCATCAATGGGCACTGGAGGGGCATCATATGCAATGCCACTACGAAGAGTGATGGCATTCACATGTTCTCTCTGAACGGGTTGCCCTGGCAATTCCCCCTGCCGCCTCTGAGCATTAGAGCTTACTAATTGTGCAACTTGAGCCTCGAGAAGTTTAATGCTTTTCTCTTGGGCTCTTTGTGCCTCCTCATTAGATCTTTGCATGGCTAGCATCTGTCGCTCTTGGGATCTTTGTGCCTCCTCATTTGCCTTTTGCATGCTTAACATCAGTTTCATCACTTCAGATATGGGGGGCTCTTGTGGGTTGTTGTTTTGTGGAGGTGGGGTGGGAAAGTTTTGTGGAGTTTGGAAGTTGTTATGGTGATGGAAGTTTTGTGGCGGTGGTCTATTGAAATTTTGTGGGGTTTGATGGTATGAGGGTTTAGGATAGTTTTGTGGAGGTGGAGGTTGATAGTTTTGTGGATTTTGGTAGTTATGTGGAGGGGGAAGGTTTGTGGCCTTTGCTGAAAGGCGTTTGCCTGCTCCATCTGAAATTGACTGAACTGACAGTCATGCCCAAAGTGACCCTGAACACCACATACCTCGCAGTAAGATGAGGTAATGGGTGCTACTGCAGACATAGCATTGATACTCATGGGTGGAGGTGTCGGACTAGAAGACTTCATTAGCTGCTGAGTTAGTTGCGCCATCTGAGATGTAAGCAATGAAATAGCGTCAACTTCAAGTACCTTCTTAGTCAAACTCCTAGATGATGTATGGTCATTGGCTACAAGATTTGATATGAATTCATAACCCTCATCAACTGCCTTGTCTAAAAACACTCCTCCTGCAGACGAATCAACAATACACTTCGTCTGAGGCTGCAGACCATTGTAGAATGTCTGCGTCAAGAACCATTTGTCCATATTATGGTGTGGACACTCTCTCTGTAAATCTCTAAACCTAGCCCACGCTTCCCTTAATGTTTCATCAGGCTCTTGGGAAAACGTAGCTAGTTTATTTCTGATTTCTGCTATTTTAGTGGGTGGGTAATACTCTCTCAGAAATGCAGCAGAAATCTCACTCCACTCGGTTTCTTTCACATCGTTCAACCATTTTTAGGCTCTATCTCTCAGTGAAAACTCGAACAACATGACTTTGAGTTGATCTGGAGTGACGCCGGCATGTTTAACGGTTCGACAAAGTTGTTGAAACCGTTGCAGATGATTTGCCGGATCTTCAGTAGGATGCCCACCAAACTGATTTTGCTGGACCATGCTGATGAGTCCAGGCTTAATCTCAAAATTTGCTGCGGTAATGGTGGCCATAGTAGGTCCAATGGAGAGACCATCTGGGTTGGGCACCCCATATGACTTCAGTGACTTTGACATGACTGAACTAAAGGTGTCTGTTCCAGAGGTGTTCAGCTGAACAGACTGCTTTTCTTTCTGCTTTATCTTTCGGATCCGCCTGATTGTCCTAGTAAGATCGGGGTCCGCTGGAATTGGGGAACCGTTTCTTTGGGACCTGGGCATACAAAAGAAACAAAAAGCAGCAGTAAAACGTACCTCGATTGAAACAATGAAGTTCCAATGAGGTATAGAGAAGTAGACCAAATAATTAAATAAAAACTTAGAGAACTAGCCGTCTCCCCGGCAACGGCGCCAAAATTTGATAGGTTTTAGTCGTATCACCTAATCAAAAATAAACCTACGGTCCTCTAACTAAGGTAGTCAGTGGAAGCAGGGTCGAATCCACAGGGAGACAGAGTTTCTAAATCAATATTCAACCAATTCAGCTACTCCAGATGAAATCAGGAAGGAATTAATTAAACTAATGATTAAGCTGAGAAAGACGAATTAAACAAAGGATTTAACTATGGAATAAAAACCTAGGGTATTAGGTCGGTCCACCATGCTTATACCAATCAAACAAGGTCAACAGCTATCAAAACCTAAGTCAAGAGTCGGGGGATTAGAGCCTATGTTGAGCTATGGTTAAGACTCAACGCTCATAGTTCAACATACGCCGCATGTTCACTAACGTAATCAGAACTACTGACGTGTCCTAGGCCTCTAGTCGTAAGACGGATCTGTGCAAACAACTATTAACCACAAGCAACCAACGAAACCGCGCAATAACGTTAATTACTCAATAAAGAACAAACCACATCACAATCACCCTAATCAAGCCCTAGAAATCAATAAGAGTCTAAATCACAATCATGGTATAAACATGGCTTTCCTATCTAACACCCTAGAAAGAGACTACTCACTCATAATCGAATTAACAACAACAAAACTAATATGAAACCCTAACAATTGCATCATGAACAATTAAATAAATAAACTAAGCAATCAAAGTAATTAAAGAGATAGAGAGTAGAGAAGAGTACCAATTGACGGAAAGCAGGAACTTTTATTGAAATCGAAATAGGTTTGATCACCTCTAAATTAATCTAAAGTGTTTGAATTGAACTAAGAACAATGAAGAATAAAACTAGTCTAAAGCTAATGAAAGATGAATAAAAGATGTCTCTAAAAAATGAGGAAAAAGGTATTTATAATACCCCTCAAGTCTAATTAGAAATCGGAAACAAAACTCGATATCCGCGTCATTAAGCGCCAGACCCGATCGGGCCCGAGCACAGTACCCGATCGGGTCAAATGCAACTTCGCATTTTCTCGTCTTGGGTTGTGATGTAGCAGCAGCGCAGCAGCATTGGATGGACTTGACGCCCACCCGATCGGGCCTTGGTCAGCCACCCGATCGGGCCAGGCAACAAAATGGCCTAGTGAAAGCGTCTCTTCAGCAGCTCTCTAACAAGACCTACGAGCAGCCCACCCGATCGGGTCGGGCGATGAACACCCGATCGTGTCTGGGTACATGATGTTCGCCCGATCACTTCGGGCAATGCTTGCCCGATCGGGTCCGCAACTTTCATACCCGATCATAAATATTTCGCCCGATCGGGCCATTTCTGCCCGATCAGTGCACGGAAACCTCCTTTGACTCCTTGGCTCTCTAATCTTCACGTTTAGGGGTCTTGGGACCTCCTAAACTATCCATGTAGCTCGCGAGCCATCCTACGTGCCTCGTAACATCTCGTAAAGCCGTGGTTGCTTCCAAATGATTCGGGAATAGGGAGAAAACTCCTAAAACCTGCAATTCAACACTAAAACACAAAACCACAACTATATACGATAGTTAGCATAAAATAGCTCCCAAGAGCTCCAATGATGCACAAATTAGCTTGTAAATAAGGGAGAAAAGACTATATAAATACGTGATATCAAATATGGGATGTCCTAATACCGAACTAAATTTGTTTCGCTAACTAAAACATTTCTTTACAAATTCTAAGCAAGCTATGAACTCTCTTATGACTGCTATATTTTGGTCAAACTTGCTAGACTAATACAACAAGTCACGTTAAGAGCAATCAATTAACTATATGTTACAAACACACTTCAGCAACTTAACTTTAATGTATGCTGACAATGAAAACATAACATCAAATCGATTACGTTTTATTTGCTCCAAGTATGATGATATAAGAGACGGCCATCATAAGTATTCATGTTAGACATTCCAACATGGTTATGAACATTTGACACTTCATTTCAGGAAAGCACCACATAAGATTTTCATCGAATAACCGAGCCTTGTTTTTACATACTCAAGTTTGAATAACATAGCTCATGAATGTATGAACAATATACCTCATCCTAATTCCAAAAGAAGACTTCTAATTTCTATAATTTTCCGACACTGGATCACCTAATTTTAAGAATGTTCGTATATAAAGAAGAAAAGTAAGGAAGGCATATTTGGGAACAAAATATTATCAACATATGAGAATGGGCCGTAAGATCATCAATTACCTCTTTGGCAACAACTAACATCGTTCACCATTTACTGCCACTAACCAAGACAAGTTTAATGGCCAGTTTATATAGTGAATATAGTCATAATAAGAATTTCATTGATTCATAAAGATACCAATAGAAAAGTAAGCTCACCACTATTAATTTTTGGAGAATGCTGTCGAATTGAGTGGTGTCAAATGCCCATTGATTAGCGTTGTCCACTCCAATACCTATTAACAGACACACAATTTTAGGAGCTAAAAACAGATCAAAGAAACATTTAAAAACATATCAGAAGTATCTTTTTGATAGCAACTCTAATATAACCATTAATGGCTTGCCTAAATCTCTTTCCCAATGCCTTTTCCTTCTTCCCAACCCTGAAAAATTCTGAAGATAGAGAAAAACATGAACAAAGGAAGAGAAAGAGAGAGAGAAGAGTACCATTGCTTCATGAGGCTAAAGGCGACGGATTGACGATTGATGCCGACATAGCACATAGGAGCTTCCGAACAGCCATGGGTTCCTATTCAATGAAGATGTCAAATTCTTAAAAATCAAGAACATAGAAATATTCTAATCCAAGAACACTATCGGTCATGACCGAGAAGGATTCCTCAAAACTTAACCTCAAGATTAAAATTTTAGTATGTAATCGATCAAAATACTAGGACTCAGTTCACTTGAATATCAATTAACTTCTTGAATAAAAGTAACCCAAATCCATTGTGCAAAACCCTAAATTAAAAATTATAGGATCGACATATTACCTTAGTATCATCTTCGCTGCCTTCGTTTCATAATCGCCTAGAGTAAGATTTTGTGGCAAATTCTTCTCACAGCGCCAGAAACTCAACTTTGCGAGAGTTAGAAGAAAACTAAAAGATAATAGGGTTTCCGGACACTTGAAATTTTGGAGAAGTTTCACATTGCAGCTTGAACATAGACGACGCCCTAAAATGCTGAAAAGATAGCGCTTTAGATTTTTAATTCAAAACATAAGGAGTGTGCGCTTCACCTTTTTCAATTTTTTTCACTTTTAGTGTTTTAACGATGATTTAGTCTTACTTGTTGTAATATAGCGGTTGTTAATTATATTATTTCTAGTGATCCATAGCAGATTCAATATGAAACCATAACTCAATTAGAAGTAGTTTTGCATTTGTGAATTGTGTGAAGAAGTTATTTTCAGAATTTGAAATTTGAGTAGAGCGTAAGATACCACCCAAGAAAACATCACGAAAGTAGGAGGGAATCCACATGTGTCTTATGTCATACATATGAACAAACCATTCATGTATTTGTAACTCAAATTCTGACATTACACCATGCCATGCTTCATCAAATTCATGTGCTTCTAAGTCCCTATTCCAAACAACAGCACTCAACCTTCTCAAAAAATCAGTTTGACACAAATCAGGCCCTACCTTTGTAGAAACTTTTTTCATTATATGCCACATACAAAGTCTATGTATTGTCCCATCCAAAACTTGTATTGTAGCTACTTTCATTGCCAGATCTTGATCTGTTATGATGTATTTGGGCTTACAATTTCCCATAGCTTTCAAAATAATTCAAACAACCAAACAAATGATTCTATATCTTCTTTTGCATTAACCTCATCCCAAAAGTAACACATTTTCCATGATGATCTACACCAGTGAAGGGGGCAAGTACCAAACAATATTTGTTTGTTTCAAATGTTGTATCAAATGAGAGCATGTCACCAAAAAGAGCATAATTTTTCCTACTAATTGCATCAGCCCAAAACACCCTCGTCAAATGACGTTTTTCATCTAAACAATAATCAAAGAAAAATCCACCGTCACTACTTCTCACTTTTTCTTGAAATTGCCTATCAACATATCAGCTTCAACATCTTCAAGGTAAGTTTTGATATCTCGATTAAAGTTTTTAAAATCCACCAAACTACCCCAACATTTTCATAACCACCCACATATTCCTTCATCAACCTAACAGACTTGTTTAACCCAATATTTAACGTAGAATTGTTAAATATGAACTTTTTGTGACAAAGTGTAAGGTTTCGAGAATTCGTTAGAAAATGCATGATTTTGGAGTAGCAAATAAATGGCTATGGGAATCATGTAGAAGGTAGATCATGAATTTTCCTTCTATGCGCTTTCTAAAATATATTCTAGCTTGAAACCCCCTCGATTTATTTTCCTGTTTCTACCCTCAAAGCTTGATTCTTATCCATGTTGCTCAGTTTTTTGTTCATTCCATCTTCATTGAATCCTTGTTTATTACATTACATGAATTTTCAATAAATGACACCATCTTTATCTTTTTTCTGTTCCCAATCTTTCCACAAAACCACAAAATCGAGCATAAGTTTTATAAAATTAAATACCTTCTGCTAAAGTTTCGAAAGGCATACCCACTGTTGGTTTTAACTCAGGTGGACAACATGGAATCCAATCTTTCGT
This sequence comes from Patellifolia procumbens, assembly GCA_947645195.1. Classification (NCBI taxonomy): domain Eukaryota; kingdom Viridiplantae; phylum Streptophyta; class Magnoliopsida; order Caryophyllales; family Amaranthaceae; genus Patellifolia; species Patellifolia procumbens. Next base: position 314,502 of record CANSGD010000352.1, read on the forward strand.
TCCTCTTGGCGTATAATAAGCACGTGGAGTATATATTTGTGTTGTTGTGTCATGAGTAGAAGATGTAGCTTCTATAATTTGCTCGATAACTGGTGTACTAACAGTTACAACATATAAGTTACAACAAGCTTTTTCTAGATGCTATTGATCCATATACTGTTCAATAAAATGAAGTAAAAGATAAGTTAAAAATGTTGCATAGTAATTCATAAAAGGGCTACAATGTGTCAAAAACAGGTACATGTTAAAATTATTGAAATCATGAAGAAAACAAGTATTACTGTAACAACATTGCAGCTATAGTTAGATACTTTAGAATTTTTCAATTACAACATTGCAGCTAACAAGTATTACTCATAAACGAAACGTTATATAAGATTTTTTACAATCCAAAGTTAGGGTTTATTATTTCAATGCTAGTTAATTAAAGAACTTCAAAAACAAGAGTTTTTAAATAATTTAAAGCTAACAACCTGCTATTTAAGAAGTTTTGAATTTGAAATTATATAGTAATAGAGAATTAGGGTTTATAAAACGAAAAAATCAGAATATGCTAAATTTCGAACGAAAAGAATGAAAATTTACCTCGTTAATAGGATGTTGATGTCTTTTGTTGACAAATTTGACCTTTTCGTATCTTGATTATGCTAAATCGCGTTTTTTCGTCGAATATGGAGGTTCAGATTGTGTTTCGTGTTTCCGCCATTGGAGCTTGATTCTAAGCTTCGTGTTTTGTCGCAGAGTGTATTTGGGGATCAATTTCCTCTTTTTTCCGTGTTAATTGATTAAGTTGATGCTATTATTTTCGTCCGTTAAATTAGAGTGTGTATAGATCAACGTGGCTTGTCTTTAGTTTTTCAGCCTAAGGCTATTTTTAATGGATCCAGCCCGTATAGATATATACTTCAAATATGAACAATCACATATATCTTGTAAATGGTTTGATCAAGCACCGAGCTAGAAAAATTGCCCATGTCAAATAGTATCGACCTAATGCCAATATTATATAGTGGAACAGCCACGAGGTAACAATGGCTAGGAAAAAACGAAAATATGTTAAAAATGTTAAGAAAGATGAGAAACAAGAAGAGAGAAAAACCAATGAATTGTATTGATCTTACTCTTGGTGCAAATGTTACATTTACCTCTCCTCTATTTATAGTAGGAGATTTTACTATTTACATAACCTAAAGTCAACAATAGGTTAATTTAGGTGCATGGAGGGAAGAAAATTTTGCCATGCATTGAATGCATGTACATGTGCATGGGTGGGCATTCACATTACTTTGATATAATTCATAACACTCCCCCTTGAATGTCCACTGAATAGTATATATAGTTGTCTCGTTAAAAACCTTGTCAAGTAAAACCCAGTGGGATGAAAAACTTGATCGAAGGGAAAAAGAGTACAACTTTATTCCCTTTATATGCTTAAACAAAACTGCCTCATTAAAAACCTTGTCATAAAAAACCCAATGGGATAAAAACCTGATCGAAGGGAAAAAGAGTGCAGTGCATATAATACTCCCCCTGAATCATAGGTCACGAAGATGTCGCATTCCGATCTTGTGCACCAGTTGTTCAAATTTCTTCGAGGGAAGGGATTTCGTAAATAGGTCAGCAAGATTTTCACATGACTTGATTTGTTGGATGTTTATCTTCCCTTCTTTCTGTAGATCATGTGTGAAAAAGAGTTTTGGAGATAAATGTTTAGTTCTATCTCCTTTGATATACCCTTCGCTGACTTGGGTGATACAAGCTGTATTATCTTCATAAATCAATGTTGGATTGTCTGTAACCGCGTTCATCCCGCATTCTTCTTGGATATTACGGATCATTGACCTGAGCCAAACGCATTCTCGCCCAGCTTCATAAAGGGCGATCAATTCAGCATGATTTGATGATGTCGCAGTTATTGTCTGTTTCGTCGATTTCCATGATATTGCCGTATCTCCGTAAGTAAATACATACCCAGATTGTGATTTAGCCTTCTGAGGATCTGATAAGTATCCAGCATCTGCGTAGCCTATGAGTGATGCATTTTGCTTTGATTGATAGAATAATCCTAGGTCATGCGTTCCTCGGAGATAACGGAGTAAGTGTCGGATTCCGCTCCAATGTCTCTTTGTTGGTGAATTACTATATCTGGCCAACAGGTTTACTGAGAAAGCTATGTCCGGTCGAGTGTTGTTAGCCAGATACATCAAGGCACCAATTGCACTTAGGTATGGTACCTCAGGACCGAGAACTTCTTCACCTTCTTCTCGAGTTCGGAATGGATCGTCTTTCACATTCAGAGATCGGACTACCATTGGAGAACTTATCGGGTGTGACTTATCCATATGAAAACGTTTCAGAACCTTTTCAGTATAATTTGATTGATGGACAAAGATCCCATCTCTCAAATGTTCTATTTGTAAGCCAAGACAAAATTTTGTCCTCCCAAGATCTTTCATTTCAAATTCTTTCATCAGGTACCTTGCAGTTATTTCGAGTTCTTTAGGAGTTCCAATGATGTTTAGATCGTCCACATAAACTGCAATTATAGCAAATCCAGATTGAGATCGTTTAATGAAAACACAAGGACTGATTTGATTATTCTTGAATCCTTCTTTCATAAGGTATTCACTGAGACGATTGTACCACATTCTTCCAGATTGTTTGAGTCCATACAGTGATTTTTTCAACTTTATCGAGAGCATTTCTCTGGATGTATGTTTCTCTGGTAGTTTAAGCCCATCAGGGACCTTCATATAAATATCAGTATCTAGTGACCCATATAAGTATGCAGTCACGACATCCATCAACCTCATTTGGAGTCTTTCAGAAACTGATAAACTTACCAGGAACCTTAGCGTAGTTGCATCAACTACTGGAGAATACGTCTCGTCATAATCAATTCCTGGCATTTGGGAGAAACCTTGAGCAACGAGTCTTGCTTTGTATCTAACAATTTCATTTCTCTCGTTGCGCTTTCGGACAAATACCCACTTATGTCCCACAGGTCTTACACTCGTTGGTGTATGGGTTATTTCTCCGAAAACTTCTCGCTTTTCAAGCGATTTTAGTTCTGCTTGGATTGCTTCTTTCCATTTTGGCCAATCTTGTCTTCGGCGACATTCGTCTACGGTTTTTGGTTCTATATCATCCTCATTAGATACCATTTCAACCGCTATGGAGTAAGTAAAGATTTCATTTATGACAACATTCTTTCGATTCCACTGTTTCTTTGTATAGGCATAATTAATCGAAATTTCATTGTTGTCGATGCTTTCATGTTCCTCGCTATTTGGAACAACTTCATCTTTTTCTCCATTTTGAATTTCATGGTTATCAATTGGAGGAACAATCATTTGTTCATCTCGCCTTTTATTTTTTCTTGGTTTCGAATCTTTCGAACCAGGTGGCCTTCCACGCTTTCGGCGTGCCATAGATTCATTTTCAATTGCCTTATTATCTATAGGAATTTCAATACGTGCAGGAGCATTCTCTGCTGGTATATGCGACTTTGTCACTTTCTTACTATCAATGAATGCATCAGGCAATTGATTTGCAACACCTTGTAAATGAACAATTTTCTTAACTTCTTGCTCACAAGAGTTTGTTCGTGGATCTAGAAAAGATAATTGTGTTGCATTCCATATGATTTCTATATCTTTCTTGTTTGGGTCCACTTTCTCTCCCCCTAAGGCTGGGAATAGGCTTTCATTAAAATGACAATCGGCAAAACGACCCGTGAATAAATCACCTGTCATTGGTTCAATGTATTTTATAATAGATGGTGATTCAAAACCAACATATATTCCGAGCCTTCGTTGTGGACCCATTTTTGTACGCAGGGGTGGAGCAATAGGGACATACACTGCGCATCCAAAAATCTTTAAATGTGAGATGTTTGGTTCTCGACCAGATACTAATTGTAATGGTGAGAATTTATGATACGCAGTTGGTCTCAATCGAATTAACGATGCTGCATGTATTATGGCATGACCCCAAGCAGATGAAGGCAATTTTGATTTCATTAATAGTGGCCTTGCAATTAATTGCAATCTTTTTATTAATGATTCAGCAAGACCATTTTGTGTATGAACATGAGCCACTGGGTGCTCCACATCAATCCCAATGGACATACAATATTCATTAAATGTTTGGGATGTAAATTCCCCAGCATTATCAAGTCTTATTCTTTTAATTATATAATCCGGGAATTGAGTTCTCAATCGAATGATTTGAGCAAGAAGCTTTGCAAATGCAATGTTTCTGCTTGACAAAAGGCTTACATGTGACCATCGTGTTGAAGCATCTATCAATACCATAAAGTATCGAAATGGTCCACATGGGGGATTAATTGGCCCACAAATGTCTCCTTGAATTCTTTCTAAGAATGATGGAGATTCTGTTGCAATCTTATTTATAGAAGGCCTTATTATCATTTTGCCAAGAGAACATGCAACACATGCTAATTCATTTGACTTGGGGATCCTCACATTACTTATTGAATGCCCGGTCGAATTGCCAATTATTTTATGCATCATGCCTGTTCCAGGATGACCCAAACGGTCATGCCATAGATCAAATAATGTTTTATTGTCTAACTTCCGGTTAGATATCATATTTATCTCAATGGGACGTATATCAATCCGATATAATCCCGATGTATATGCTGGCAATTTTTCACATATATATTTCTTGCCATGTCTATCCTTTGTGATGCACAAGTACTCAATTTCATTTTCTGTCATAGTTTCCAAATGAAAACCATTTTGACGTATGTCTCGAAAACTTATGAGGTTTCTTCGAGATTTGCTTGAGTATAATGCATCGTTAATGGTTAACTTTGTTCCATTCGGGAGCATTATGTGAGCCTTTCCGGATCCTTCTATCAATTTAGCTGATCCCGAGATAGTGTTGACATTACCTTGAAACATCATAAGCTCTGAAAAATACTCTTTATTTTTCAATATTGTATGCGTTGTTCCACTATCCAGGAGGCATTGGTATCCAGATCCATTTTCTGGTAGATCCATATCTTCATAATAAGAAGCAAGTTTGGGAATTAATGAGAAAATGCATATTTCATTAATAATAAGAGAGTAGTACAATACTTAAATAAAGCACACAGAAAAGAAATACATGATTACTTAAATAAAGCATATAGAGAGGAAATACGTGATTTGATTAACAAGAAAATAGGTAGTTTTAAACTTTGTTAATTTCCCCCAAAGTAAAGTCATTTTCAATTTCGGCTCCATCCATGAAAAAATCAGAAGCATCAAGGCTAGGCAAAGAGGTATTTGCCTTATTCACAAAATTCGCTTCCGCATCTTTTCCTTTATTTCTTTTGGAAGCTTGGTAGAGTTCTGTCAAATGTTTGGCCGTACGACATGTACGTGCCCAATGTCCAGTCATACCACACTTGTGGCATGTATCTTTCCCTTTGTGATTATTTTTGTGGTTGCCTTGATGCCCCCATTCTGTATTTTTAAAATTATTATTATTTCGGGGGAAATACTGGCCTTTACCACGTCCTCGTCCTCGACCACAGTTATTATCGCGTCCTCTACCACGGCCATGGTGATTTCCCCTTCCACCTTTGTGTATAGCATTTGCTTCTGGATCATTATTTTCAATTGCATTAGCCTCATGAGAGGCTAAAGATCCAGCAGGCCTGAGGTTATGATTTTTCAACAGGAGATCATTGTTTTGTTCCGCCACTAGTAGTACAGAGATTAACTCAGAATATTTTTTAAAACCTCTTTCCCGATATTGTTGTTGCAGTATTATATTTGTGGCATGAAACGTTGAGAGCGTTTTTTCTATCATTTGCTCTTCTGTAATGGGATGGCCACATTGTCTCAAGGTCGAGGCAATTTTAAATAATGCTAAGTTATAATCACTGACGGATTTGAAATCCTGGAACCTCAGATTGGTCCAGTCAAAACATGCCTTAGGAAGGAGCACATGTTTGTGGTGCCCATACCTTTCACGTAGGCTGTCCCAAAGTTCATTGGGATCTTCTAGTAAAAGATATTCAGTTTTTAAGCTCTCATGCAAGTGATGCCTTAGAAAGACTAAGGCTTTTGCCTTTTCTTGTTCACTTGCTATTATTTCTATGTTTGTTCCGCCTTGGCCTGCTTCAGTGGTAAGTTCTTTAATAGTATGATCTAATCCTTGAGCCTTTAGATTGATTTTGGCATCTGCAATCCAATCCGAAAAATTTTGTCCAGAGAGGTCCAGGATGTTGAATTGTCTTTTTATTAGATCTCCCATTTTAACTTTCGATTTTTTGTAAGCAAACTCGTGCTGATAACGTGTTAAGAAAGATGAGAAACAAGAAGAGAGAAAAACCAATGAATTGTATTGATCTTACTCTTGGTGCAAATGTTACATTTACCTCTCCTCTATTTATAGTAGGAGATTTTACTATTTACATAACCTAAAGTCAACAATAGGTTAATTTAGGTGCATGGAGGGAAGAAAATTTTGCCATGCATTGAATGCATGTACATGTACATGGGTGGGCATTCACATTACTTTGATATAATTCATAACAAAAAAGTATAAATTTTACGCACGTCAAAACAATTAAATTGAGTGTGGTAGTTGCACAATGGTACTCAGCTGTTACATTTATGCGCGCCATTACGGGTTCATCCTTCTACCGACAATTTCTAGTCTTTTGTTTTGCCTTGCTTATAATACTAATATTTATCCGGTACAAAGAAAAGTAAAATTTAATTTAAAATTGGAGGTGTCTACTTTAATTCTTTGGCTTAATATAAGTTCTCCTCTATGAACGTCTAAGACGAGCTTTTAAGATGCTCACATTACAAATTACACAGGCATTACCACCTTGGCGCCTCAACTGTTTATAGTTGATGGAGGATAACCTCTTCAGATTGGGAGAACCATATAGAACTTTTCTCTTTCTTCAGCCTTAATAGTTCAGTGCCGCCAACTGATTCACAAGAAAGCTATTTAGAGACTTGTCAAATAGGTTGTGTCCTGTGTGTGTCATCTTCGTGTCCGTGTTAAAAAAAATAAATGTGGTGAAAACCCTTCGACACTAATCCTACTATTTAACTAATCGTGTCGAAGACCCTTAACACTAACTAAACATGTCTAATTAAACGATTAATTGTGTCAGCCCGATTAACCCGTTTAATACGTTAAGCCATATGATTAAAAAATTAAGATGATAAATCAATTTTTCGTGCCTAATTTTGTTTGGTCATTTTAGGAATTCATATTTTGCAACTACTAACCTTTCAATGTATTGAATTTTAAAAAATGACGTGAAAATTTTCTCTTTGTTACATTCATATCATACTATAATTTTAGAAAATATGTGTTTAATTAAACAATTAAATGGATAAAACTGTGTCTGATTCATGTTGAGAATCTCAACACTAACCCAATCTATTTATTAAACGATTAAACTCGTGTTGACTCATTTAAGTAAGCAAGAATGCTCAACGCTAAACCACTTATTTCGTATATGGTCATGTGAGGTAATTTTTGAGTTTTGATAGCTCTAATTTAGATAATCCCATATGTACTTCCTTTCAACCTAATGATACTAAGCAGAACCGAAATCTAGTGACTAGTGAGGCTAACAATTTAACTCACGCCCAGACAAACAAAACTAATATACTTCCTCTGTTCCTTTTTAAGTGTTATACTTTTCTTTTTCGTAAAGAGTACAATAAGTACTACATTTCTATATTTGGAAAAAGTTTTTGAACATTAAGTTAAGTTTCTCTAATAGGAGGAGGAGGAGGAGGAGGCGGAGGAGGCGGAGGAGGCGGAGGAGGAGGAGGAGGATTCTTCTTCTTCTTCTTTCAGATCTATTTTCCGGTGAGTTAGGGTTAGGGTTTGGATGTTAGGTTTTCAAATTTCCTTGGACTGCTACCACTGGCGAGTGCAAAGGCGATTTTGGTGGGTTATGGTAGGTTGAGTGGTGGTTTCAGTGGATTCTAATGAGTGGGGATGGTCGTTTAAATGGATTCCAGTGGGTAAGGGTGGTGGGACTACTGGTATTTGGTTGGGTGGGGTGGTGGTTCTAAGTTGATCAAAGTATTAAACTAGATTGTCATTTCCTAAATAAGTATAATCCCAACTTTCTTGCTTTAAACTACCTTGGTTTGTGAACCCTTTCTCCATGTAGCACTTAAATAAAATGGAGGTAGTATATATGAGGCTACTATGAGTATTGTAATATTCCCCAACCTTACCAATATATACAAACGGTAGTAACTAGTACGTCAATCAGGAAAATCACCTTCCACCCAGGTTTACAGACAATCAGAGCGTTGCATGGATTTTTAATCAGCTGAGCATAAACACCACTAGATAGCAGGCATGTGTCGAATGCAAAGGCAACAACTGTGAACTAAGGTACATAGAGCAGAACCTAGTCCCTCCAAAATAATAAGAAAACTGCATATATTGGAGGGTATTTGTTACTTGAGCTGAAATTAAATTACCATTTGAGCCAAGGCTGAAATAGTGAGCTGCACGCGCTTGAACTTGGAGATGCACATATGCATATTCCTTTGTGCAATTCGACGTCACAGTACACATTGCCACTTATGCATGTAGATTTCCCTGGTTCCAAGCAACCACTATATACAATTTACAGGTTTTATGTACAGTTGTCTGAAAAACAAGAGCTACAAACAATAGGAAAAAGCAATGACTTCGTAGGCCTTCTTTTTGTCACCTTGCCTCCACTTTTCTGGCGTACTTTGAGTCAACCTAAAATTCTAAGTTGCCAAGATTAGATGCTAGATTTTCACATATATGCGCTTTATGTGAAGTACACCAGCAACAAAGCCCCAAAATATGATCTCAAGCAAAACAAAGGCTAAGGTGCCCCAATTCTTTGAATGTAATACATCTTGTAGAAAGGATTCTGTCCCATCAACCTGCACAGCGGCGATGTCAGAATTGGCTCGGCAGAAAGAACTACAAAAGGATACAAATAAAGTAAAGGTGAGGCTATAGATTTTTACTAAATAGTGAACTAACTTTGCAACATGAAATTATAGAACATACTACAATGGGTGCACCTAAACTAAGAGATGAAAATGTAGGCATGTAACTAAACAAGATTGTGTGGTGGTATCTGCACCCAGATTTCCAATAGAAAAAAGCATGCTTGTAGTCCTGGAATTAAAATGCAAGTGCAAGCTTGGAACTAAAATGCAAGCTTGTAAGTTACCAACTTGGTTAACTAAGTAGTCCTTTTAGTGGAAAGGATTGCATCTCAAAACATCAAAGTTGTGGGATTATTACATCAGCACTTGGGGTAGGGATTGCCGGATTGCCTGATCGCCCTTACCTTCCCTCCCCTACTAAGGGGCTTTGGTCACTAAGTTGAACCGGGTTGATCTACATGAGGTTTCACTATAGTAAGGCACTTCTGGCACGGACTCATGGAGAGAATTTGCTAATGATAAATTATCGGCATAATTAAGCATTTAGTGGGATAATCAATCACAAACCGCCAAACAGGCAATTATTCCGTTATGCCATTTACCATTGCCCACTACAACCCACCACATTCACCCGTACCCATCATCAATCACCACACCAACCCACTAGACCATGAAATCCTAACCTGCAAACCCTAGAACACCACCACCATGAAATCCTAACCCGCAAAACCCATAACACCACCACCACGAAATCCTAACTCCCAAACTATAAGACCACGAAACCCTAACCCGCAAACCCCATACTACCACCACAAAACCCTACCCCGCAAACCCCATACTACCGCCACGAAACCCTAACCCAAAACCCAGCTTTCAACTCCCAATGCCCAGCCTATTCAAAACCCAACTTTAGTTTTCAACCCTAAATCCCTAGATTATTCGAACCCCCAAAATATATATATCGACTTCATGAAATCGAAAGGCACCACCGTCGATCATGGTTCGAAAATAAGGATTTGGTTTCGGAAACGGGAACGGATACGTTGGTCGCAGACGGCATTGCGGTTGTCGCGGGAGGAATTTAGTTTTAGAGTTGTTTTTTGGCCTTTTTGCTTCAATTACTCTAAGATCTTGATGGAGTTACGTAGAGTTCAGTGGTGTGATGGTGCCTCTTCTTCTCTTTCTTTTCTCGTCTTTAAGTCATTATTGGAGGTAGACCGGTGCTACTATAAAAGTAAAAGTAAGGATTCTTTGAAGAAAAAAAATCCGCAAAAAAATTGCAAAGTGACGTATTGTAGCGGAAAACCCTTGTTGTCACGGATGATACGGCCGAAACGGTCAAAATGAGCTTTCCAAATCCACTTTGTTGAACCGGTCGAATTCGGTTCGCCAAAGTTGAAAACCGTTCCAACTCGGGCTAACCGTTCCGATACGACCGTATTTTTGCACCATGCCGTTGATCGTCACGAAATCGAAAGGCACCACAGCCGATCGATTTCACTGGGTTCAATTTTGGGCGCGATTAGCAATGAATCTTAAACCCGGTCCGTTTTACAAGATTTGGATCATCACATTTGGGAACCATCAAATGTGAATCCGGGTCCGTGATCTGAATATAGATCTTGCTCTTGAGATCCACATCCATTTTTTTATTTTTAAAAAATATAATGTAATACTTCCTCCGTTTCGCAATACTCGCAACATAAGAATAGTAACCACTATTCATCTACCAATCTTATGTTATATTTTTTCACAAGTATATACGAAAAAATATAGTCAAGTGGGGTCTTATTTGATTCGTCTTAACGCATACTATTATAATTTTAACTTTTTATAATTTTTACTTATCAATAATTAGAGATATTAAGCTTCAAAGCATTGCATTGGATAGTGTGCAAACAAGAAACGTTGCGAGTATTGCGAAACGGAGGAAGTAGTATGTAAATAAGGTGACAATTTAATACTTCCTCCTTATTAAATTAGATGCAACACTTTTTTTTTTTGCGAAATCCAATTCATTTTTTAATGTGAGAAAGATAGAGGAAAAAGCCATATTGTTCTACTTCATTGAAAGAAAAACTGATATTATTTGTAAATAAAAGTATAATACTAAACAAAGAGATGACATAGTGGTGAAGATTTTGCTATACAAAATCTAGGTCAAAGTTCGAATCTCATTAGTTTTAGGAAAAGAATAACTACCGCCAAAATACCCGTGCTTTTTTCGAACCATAAAATTCGATTATAAAATTTTTTAAACTCTTTAGCAACATTTTTATAACCATAAAATCAGATTATATTTTGCATTTCGTAACAAAATAGTAACAAAATATTTCCCACAATGAAAAAAGAAATCTTCTATGCGCAAATAAATGATTTCTAATCTTTCTCAAGGTTTTGTAATTAATATAATATCCGATTACAATTCAGGAAGTATATATGGCATATGATCCCTAATGTTACCTAATATATTGATAAAAATGAAACTTTACATGAATCATTCTGATTTTCAGTATCTCCAATCAGCCACCAAGATGGCAATATAATTATTTTAATATCTTTCTACAAATCATGATATTACGTTATCATTGTTTTCCTGAAATAATTTCAAGTAGCCAAGCCTTTGTGAGTTTGACACATCGCCTAAATTAACCTATACTTGACACGTCGCCAAAATGCCTATATGAGCCACGTCACTATTTTTTCTTTTATATATTAGTATAGAAGATTGAGATTGTACATAATTATGGATAACTATCGCTGCATTTTGAGAGGACCGCAACAAAAAGGGTGTCATGATAAAAATATTTTGTTCCGGTGAAAGTTGCTCTAATATTGAACAAGGCTGGCCATATCTACTGCTATGTACAGAGGTCTTACGTGAATTGCGAGATTCGCGGTATTCTAAGAACGATTTAGTTTTTGGCAATGTTAGCTTGAAAATTACAACTAGAATCATTTTCCGGGGGTTATAATAGGATATTTTCGGGAAGTTGATATGCTTAAGGATTAACATTATTCAATTATAATTTTGTGAAATTGTAAAATACAATCCCAATATAGTTAGGAATACAGGCTCACAAGATTATATTCAAAGAGAAAGTCTTCTCAGATGGGCTAGAGAATTGTGAGTGAGAGGCTATAGCACATGAATATTCTTTCATACCGAAGGAAAAGATCAATGTGCGGTGGTGTGGAAATTGACGAATTGACACACCAACAAATAGGTCCCATTGCTGAACAGCTAGAAACCAAAAACTCCAACATTACCAACTCTTCATTTTATCTCAATTACTCATGTCTCACTCATCCGTGCACAAAATTGTCGGTTGCTATATCACTATTTTGACCCACATACAAGTAGGGAAAAAGTATGCCGGAATGTGAGAACTGAGAAGAGACCGGAAGCCGAAGGTAATTTGCAATATGCTAACAATTGAAATTTTAGATGATATCGTTAACAAGATTTATCAAGCGTTCTTTTCATGGTTCTCCTTTAGTTGGATCCTTTAGAGCCACAAGAATAAGTTAATTTGAACTGGATTCCAACTATAGCATAAATGTGTCATGTCGTGTCAATCGCTTGCATAAATGGGTTGGACCCTCAATCCTAACATGACCCGATTAATAAACAATGTGTATCATGTCATGTCAACCCATTTACTTAAACGTGTTAAAAACTTTGACACGAACCCGTTTATTTCGTGTCGGGTTCGCATCGTGCTGCCGTTTCATGTCATTTTTGACATACTAAAGTAAAAAATGAGTGGTGTCGAGTCGTGTCATCCCGCTTACTCAAACAGGTTGGACCACTCCAATGGCTCCAACCCTAACATGTGCCGTGTCGACACGTGTAATTAAGAAGGTTAACACCCTTGATCCAAACCCGCTAATAACGGGTCGAATTAGTGTCAGTTTGCGGTTCGTGTCAGGTACCACCTCTAATTCCAAATATCTCGCAGCGGGCTTTCTTTTAGATTCTGGGATCTAGAAAATCATTCAAATCGTAGTGGACAAATTGGTTTGAAGTTGACTGTGCTTATGGAAAAACTATGAAGACTCCACTGAGTCAAGAATCAAAAACCAATAACATATAGGAAAAATTGTCAAAAATAAGCCAATATTTAGCCCGTCGTCCGCTGAAAATAAGTCATCCCTTTTATTATTTATGGATAAGCCTTTTATACCCTACTGTTTTTAACAAGTCAAATGACTAGTTACCGGTTTAACATCCTTCAAATTATTTAATTTTTTAATTAAAATCATGTTTTTACGATAGAAAATATTTTTAAAAAACAAAAAAATAATGAAAGCCCCCTAACCCTGCTTCCTCCCTTCCCTTTTGACCTCCCTCACCACCACCACTCCCCCCACCCCACCCCACCCGTGCTTCCGCCCTTCCTCCCTCACCGAAAAAAGCAGGAGAGAAGGCAAAATGCAAAAGCAGTGTAGTTGGAGAATCCAGCAGCACACACCATAAGAGCAATTGAAGTAGTAGCAAATCCACACTGCCCTGGTCTCAGGATTAATCCTACAATCTCTTTCATCCTTACGTCACAATCAAACACTATCTGTGTCTCTTACTCTCTCCTCTAATCAACCCCACAAAATACAAAAACAAAGCCCTAGATTTCTAAATTCGGGGCTGAATTCTATCTGCCTAAAAAGCTAGCAAAGAAAAAAAAATATATTTCAGGAGGGGGTTTATTCTGAGGAGAAAAAAATGAAAAAGAGAGAAATTTTTGGTCTTTTGATTAACCACGAAGGGTTTATTAATGGGGGCTTTAAAACCCGTCGAGGCCGGAACCTGAATAAAAATGGATTGATTTTCCCACGCCGACTTCAGGAGAATGATTGAATTGATTGAATAATGGAAAGTAAAGAATCGGGAAGAGGAACACAGATCCAAATGTAGGGAAAACTAACCACGCCAATCTGGTTCAATTTGCGTTCTGGTCATTGAAATGTTGGAATACATAGGAGAGAGAAGGCGGGTAATAACGGCTAGGGTTTTAATGGTGGTTTTTCAGTGGTATGGTGGGTGCGGCGGTGGTTGAAGATGCAGCGTCTGAAAAAGGTGGTGGGGGGAGATTGCTGAGAGAAAAAAGGAGAGGGGAGGGTGTACGAATATAGGTACCATAAACGGAATTTTATGAATCTAATTCATAAGCACCTAAAACAGAATCTCATGCATAAACTATTAAGGATCGAATGATAATTTATAACAAACCTCTTGATGCGTGACTTCAACTGGTTTAGTGAGAATGAGTAGTGCAAAGTATAACCAACAAACTTGAAGAAAAAACCTCAGATGTGATTCCTCTACTTAGTCCACTAATTTAGATCAACACTCCACCAATGCTAGTTGGAAGAAAAAAAGAAACGATCTTCTTTTCTTGGAGTAATTAATGTGACAATTGAAAGAGAGAAAGAGCAGGAGAAAATATTGAGAGATATTGTATCTTATTTTCTGATTACTTGACTAATTATATAGGAATAATTAGGTCGAATAATTCCCCTTTATTCTCCCTGTTTGGCTAGCCACCCTAGAGCCTAGGCTCTAAGTTTTTCTTTTGGCGATCCAAATATTATGTGTGACCTTGTAGGATCCACCTAAGTGGGCTTTGAGTTTATTATTTACTAACCCAAAGTTTTATAGCGTTCTCTAGCAAGACATAAAGACAACCCAAATAAATGAATTATTTCCATATTATATTTAGTAATTGCATTAGAGAAGAGGACATAATTTCTTCATAGGGGCGGGAGCGTGGTGCGGTGGCATTAGGGAGGAGGGGAGGCTGATGGGGTGGTGGGAAGGCAGAAAGGAGGTTAGGCTTGGGAAGGGCAAGGAGGGAGATGGGTTTTTGTGATTTGAAAATAATAATTTTAATTTAAAAATGTCCAATGAAAGAGTGACACACAAGGAAGGAAATCGCGGATGCAGTCGCGTTCACGGTAACAGTCGCGATGACGCGGGAGCGGCTTGTAACTGTAAATCGCGAATGACGCGGCATGATGTTTTTCAAAAAATCACACAAATAGAATTTTAAACTCAAAATGACATTTTTGAAATTTTATTAAGCATTCTTATAACTTAATTTGACCAAAGCAATCATATGGGTGGGTTACACATATGGTGAATAGATAATTACTTCAAAAATGAGATTCATATCCTACTTTATATAAAAATTGATACTATATCATAAATATTATTCAACTTGAAAGCCTATAGCAAGTCTATCTCCTTTCGTTGGTGTGTCCCTATTGTTTTTGCGCTATTATGCGTATTTTCCCTTTGTCTTTTTTGACCAATTTTGATATAGTACGGATGTAACGGGTAAAAAAGCGCGGCGAGTCAACGTCAGGTAACGTACAACGCGGCGAGTTGGTCGTGAATTTCATCGCGGCGTTACGTTACGGCATTTCGCGTAACGGCAAGTTCAAAATCCGTTACATAACGGCCGTTATGTAACGTAGCGGCCTGAGTTTTGTTTCCATGGTGACATATGTCACTTTAACCTAATAAAAAAGTTGATAAGAGGTAACCAATTTTGACTTGTTAAAAAAGGATGGGCATAAAGTTAGACTTATTCAGGAATAATTAAGTAGTTGACTTGATTTTAGCGGGCAACGCAAAGGTTGGGTTATTTTTAACAAATTTTCCTAATATTTGACATGGGGTAACTGGTAAGTAAGAGCTCAAAAGGTAGCACTGGTATATGTTCAAGTGTAAGTCCTCTATGTATCAATCACATACATGCACAGCTTTATACTATTTATCCTTGTTGTAATCAATGGCTCCTTATTTTTTCATCTAGAGAAAATTTAGAGATTCCTGAGGACCCTTGACTAGATAGCAGAAGAGCTAGGTTGGAGAAGTAATACCCCTATTAGAGTTAGAGTAAGGCATGCTCTCGAAATTATATTCACTTGTTCTTGTCGGAAAGACCAATGGAATCATTTTCCATAGAAATAACTACCTCTCTGATAGATGATAGAAGACAGTAACCGAGAAAAATCCACCCAAGTATATATCCCAATGTAGAGGTATCGGGCTGTTCAAGGTGTATGCAAACTCACCCACAACCAGTTGCTATTATTATTTCAAGCTATGACAGACAAACTACAGCACAAACAGTTTCTTGAAACGAAAAGTACTAGGCATAATCTGCAGCACACATGCCGTATTTGTTGGATATTTAGAGTATTTGGTAGGATGTTTTCATGTAACGTGAACTTAAGCTACATGGTTATGGTGTCGTTGCTTAAGTTACGTTAAAATGCACGCTTATTGTTTATGGTATAGTAAACAAGAATAACTTCATTAGACTTGAAGTTGAAACAAAGAAAAGAAGGCAAGCAAACGAAGACGAAGAAGGGAGCAGGGGCGGGTCGCGGGCCGCGACCCCTCGTCGCACCTCGCGACGGTTGTCGCGACTCGCGACCAAGCACTGCCATGCTTGTGCTCCAAAGTTCGTCAAGTTCGCGACTCGCGACCGTGTTCGCGACTCGCGACAAGGCCGTTTTACGGCTGTCTCAAATGACGGTTTCATGCCGTTTGAGAAGTAAAAGGACGGTTGTTTGGCTTTGGTAACGTGCATATAAGTGGGAATACCACTGATGAATGTTCATATGTTATTATCACTCTCTCAAAAAGCACTCAAGTTTCTCTCTACTCTACATTGTTCATCAAACAAAATCTACACAAACATTTGTTCTCATTTTGTGATTCTCATACGAGCGTGATAATCACTGTTTCTTCTTTGTATCTCGGAGGTGGATTCCGTGCAACCCGTGCTTCGTATAGGGTCGGAATATCGCTTTTGGGAAAGTGTTCCCATACACGCCTAGAGGATCGTTGTTCGTTGTTGTTATCATTTGTGTGTTCATCTTTGTTTCCCGGTTACTAGCACTAACAATCCAAAAGCGATATTTATTCGAAGATGACAACGATCTATGAAATGACAGCGAATTTCCAACCACGTTCAAAGGCGTAGTATTTTCGAAGATGAAAAGAAGATGATGAGACTATGGAGATTATAATGAGGAACAAATGGAGGTTCTTGTTTCTCATATTTCAATGCTTAATTGAAAACACTCCAAGTAACAAGTTTTTATTTTATAAGTACATATTTAATTGTTTCTCTATGGTTTAATCTTGACATGTTTTACCAAAGTATATTGATGTTGTCTTGATTATGTTTAGAGATGTTTTGCCATGTATTTATACCCATGAAGTTGATTGGTAGAAATCATGATGATTGGTTAAAATCATGTAATTACTTAGCATTGGTAATGGATGAACAAAGTTTATTGTTCATGAAATGGGTGTTATTAATGCAAATTACGCATTGATAATATGAGATTTGTATGGTTTGGCTGGATAAATCTATGATAATATAATCATAGCAATTTGTCAAAGTTAATACAAATGAAAATCCTTTGGCGGTTATCATTTTGATGTTAGTCTTTCCTTAATGCATGTCAGTTATTTTCTATAGCATGGTTTGATGTTTTTACATTGCAAATGTGACGGTTAGTAATGTTGGCAAATCTGGTTTGCATGATAAAGTATAGATTATTTATTTTGTTTTAATTAATAAAATAATGTAGTTGACATGAAAATGATTATTGTGAATGTTGTCGTTATTCTATGGTTAAATAGAATAATGTAATTGCAATGAAAAGTCTTTCTTTATGTCATGCGAATTTGCATGATGATTATTGCAATCAATTAATCATGAAGTTCATAATCTTTAGTTTAATAGATTATGCGGCTTATGTCAATGTTCAATTTAATTATTGATGTTATTCTATGGTGAACTAGAATGATGCATTGTTAATGATAATTCTTCTCTATAGTATTATCGGCTTGGTCATGTTAATTATAGAAAGCTTTATTCTATGTTAAAGGATGATTTGATTCTAGTTTTGATCCAAGCATAGAGAAGTGTAGAACATGCATGTTTACTAAGATAACCAGAAATTCTTTCCCAAATAATGTGGAAAGAGATACTAATTTGCTTGATTTGGTGCATAGTGACCTATGTGATTTTCATAGCACTCCTTCTTTAGGTAATAAGAAGTATATCATAACATTTATAGATGATCATTCTAGGTATTGTTATGTTTATCTTCTATTAACTAAAGATGAAGCTCTAGATAAGTTTAAGATCTATAAAAACGAGGTTGAATTGCAACTAAATGACAAAATAAAACGGCTTAGAACCGATAGGGGTGGTGAATACCATGATCCTAGTTATTTCCAATAATTAGGAATTATACATGAAAGAACCGCGGGTTATACACCACAACAAAATGGTATAGCGGAAAGAAAGAATAGAACTTTACAAGAAATGGTAAATTCTATGTTATCCTATTCGGGTTTAAGTGATGGATTTTGGGGTGAAGCGGTTTTAACGGCTTGTTATTTATTAAACCGTGTTCCTATGAAAAAGAACAAAGTTACACCCTATGAATTATGGTACAAAAGAAACCAAATCTAAGTTATCTTAGAGTTTGGGGTTGTAGGGCAATTGTAAAAGTGTCGGAACCTAAACGTAAAAGTTAGGTGAAAGGGGGAGTTGAATGCATCTTTATAGTGTATGCTATTCATAGCAAGGCCTATAGGTTTTATGTTATAGAACAAAATGACGTTTGGTCAATTCACACTATTGTGGAGTCAAGAGATGCAATCTTTGATGAAAATCGATATTCATCAATTCCTAGACCAAAGGATGTAACTCCAAGTACCATAATACAAGATGATGATCGGTCTTTAAATGATCATGAATTAGATGAACAAACTCTAGAAGAGAATGTAGCATCGACTTCATCACAACCTAGGAGAAGTAAAAGGGCAAGAAAGGAGAAATCCTTTGGCCCGGATTTTCATGCATATTTGGTTGAAGGATCTAGAAGTTCTATATTGACTAAATTTTCATATGTGTTTAATGTGGAAGGTGATCCTTTGACTTATGGTGAGGCCATGAGATCTCAAGATGCTCCTTTTTGGAAGGAAGCTATTGATGATGAGATGGATTCCATCATGGGGAATAACACATGGGTTTTGGCGGATTTGCCTCCCAAGTGTAAACCTATAGGGTGTAAATGGATTTTCAAAAAGAAAATGAAAATCGATGGAACTATTGATAAATTCAAAGTCCGGTTAGTGGCTCAAGGCTTTTCCTAAAAGTCGGGTATCGATTATTTCGATACATATGCACCCGTTGCTAGAATCTCTACTATAAGGTTGTTGATTGCTCTTGCGGCTATACACAACCTTGTCATCCATCAAATGGATGTTAAGACAGCGTTCTTAAATGGAGTGCTAGATGAGGAGGTTTACATGAAACAACCCGAAGGGTTTGTTGTAAAAGGTCAAGAAGGTAAAGTTTGCAAACTCGTTAGATCTTTGTATGGGCTAAAACAAGCACCCAAGCAATGGCATCAAAAGTTTGATGAGGTTGTGTTGTCTAACGGATTTAAATTAAATAATTCGGACAAGTGCGTATATAGCAAATTTGATGACTTAGGTCATGATGTTATGATTTGTCTATATGTAGATGACATGTTGATTTTTGGGACTGATTTGTCACAAGTTGAGTGGGCAAAGGCTTTCCTATCATCAATGTTCTCCATGAAAGATTTAGGAGAAGCGGATGTCATTCTAGGCATAAGAATTAAAAGAAGCAATGGTAAATTGAGTTTATCTCAAACACACTACATTGAAAAAGTACTTAAGAAATTCAATGTTAGTGATTGCTCTTTTGTATCAACTCCTATGGATCCAAGTGAAAAACTAATGCCAAATAATGGTAGTGCGGTATCTCAACTTGAGTATGCACGGGTCATAGGATGTTGGATGTATGCTATGACGAGTACTAGGCCGGATATCGCATTTGCGGTAGGAAAGCTTAGTAGGTATACTAGTAACCCTAGTATGAAGCATTGGCATGCTATTCGTCGTGTCTTAAGGTATTTGGGGAAAACCAAAGATTATCGTTTATCCTACAGTGGATATCCTTCGGTTTTAGAAGGTTATTCGGATGCAAGTTGGATCTCTAATAGAGAGGATCACTCTTCCACAAGTGGATTCGTTTTCCTACTTGGGGGAGGTGCTATCTCTTGGGCTTCTAAGAAGCAAACTTGCATTGCAGACTCCTCCATGACTTCGGAATTCATTGCTTTGTCCTCGGCTAGTAAAGAGGCGGAGTGGTTAAAGAATCTCATGATTGAGATTCCTGTGTTGCAAAACCAATATCGCCCATAGTGATACATTGTGATAACGATGCAGCTTTGGCAAGGGCATATAGTCAAGTTTATAATGGTAAGTCAAGGCACATTGGTGTGCGGCATTCCTATATTCAAGGACTTATCAAGGATAGTGTTATCACTGTTGACTATGTGCGGACTACGTATAATCTAGCGGATTGTTTCACTAAGGCCTTGGCTAGAGATACGGTGAAGAGGATGGCAATCGGTCTTGGATTGGAGCCCTTAGTTAATCACGAGTGAGGGAATCTTAACTTAACGCCCAATAAGACGTTGGGTCTTAAGTTCAATAAGATTAATTCCTTCATTTGATGATTAAAGAACATTTGTAAATATCCTCTAAGTATTGTTCTTATCTTGACTATGATGTTGATAAGAGGTTGTATATACTTAATAGTTCTCTTGTTATGCCTTGTCATAGTGGCATGTTTCTATTAAGAGTTCTACCTATGTAAGTGTGAAGTTTAGCCGCTTCAAGTAGCTATAGGGGCATAGCTATGATACACTTATGAATGATACGGACACATGGCTTAACGTGTCAAGTTTAATGAGTTCAAATAGTTAATCTTGTGTGTATAGTATCTTCAAGCTTTCCACCATGTATTGAGATTGGTTCAATCGCTTGCGACACCTTTCGGATACGGATTCTTGGAATGTATATTATACTAGGTGGCAGTTCAAGTCTTAGTACACTTTCATTGATGCATGAGGTTGTTTGTTTTGATGATGTTTTGTGCTTAGTTCCTTTTAGAATACTCTAAATGGGGGAGGATTGTTGGATATTTAGAGTATTTGGTAGGATGTTTTCATGTAACGTGAACTTAAGCTACATGGTTATGGTGTCGTTGCTTAAGTTACGTTAAAGTGCACGCTTATTGTTTATGGTATAGTAAACAAGAATAACTTCATTAGACTTGAAGTTGAAACAAAGAAAAGAAGGCAAGCAAACGAAGACGAAGAAGGGGAGCAGGGGCGGGTCGCGGCCCGCAGACCCACGACCCAGGTCGCCCCCCGCGACTCGCGACCAAGCACTGCCATGCTTGTGCTCCAAAGTTTGTCAAGTTCGCGACTCGCGACCGTGTTCGCGACTCGCGACAAGGCCGTTTTACGGGTGTCTCAAATGACGGTTTCATGCCGTTTGAGAAGTAAAAGGACGGTTGTTTGGCTTTGGTAACGTGCATATAAGTGGGAATACCACTGATGAATGTTCATATGTTATTATCACCTCTCAAAAAAGCACTCAAGTTTCTCTCCACTCTACATTGTTCATCAAACAAAATCTACACAAACATTTGTTCTCATTTTGTGATTCTCATACGAGCGTGATAATCACTGTTTCTTCTTTGTATCTCGGAGGTGGATTCCGTGCAACCCGTGCTTCGTATAGGGTCGGAATATCGCTTTTGGGAAAGTGTTCCCATACACGCCTAGAGGATCGTTGTTCGTTGTTGTTATCATTTGTGTGTTCATGTTTGTTTCCCGGTTACTAGCACTAACAGTATTGCCATCAATATATTAATGGTTGAGACACCAGCAAATGCCCTTCATGTTTTTAGGAAACTGTGCAGTACAATTGCAAAGGGAAAATCAATGTAGGAAATGAGGTTTACCAAGTTCTTTTCAGGCGAACCCCAATAGAATCCTTGCAGAGCTAG
Source organism: Patellifolia procumbens (assembly GCA_947645195.1). Classification (NCBI taxonomy): domain Eukaryota; kingdom Viridiplantae; phylum Streptophyta; class Magnoliopsida; order Caryophyllales; family Amaranthaceae; genus Patellifolia; species Patellifolia procumbens. The sequence continues at coordinate 336,370 of CANSGD010000352.1, forward strand.
AGGAAAAATCTCACAGGCAGCAAGAGCATAAATGATAAGAGCATTCATACCCATCCATTGCAATAACATAAAAGGCTTTCTAATAAGTTTCACATCCACCTGAAAGGTATAAACATGTACAAAAGAGCAAAACATCAACACATCTAGTATAATCTGTACCATTCTATCACTTAAATTAATCAGACTAATATTCTTTTTACAAAGAAATGCTTCCTTTCTTTCAGACAGACACCAAGGTCCTTCTGAACAGTAAAAACGCACATAATTGGAGATGAAATCTTCCTCATTTAGACCAATTGGTACGTCATTATATCAACCGCAAAATGGATTTGGTCTCACAAAGCTAGGATCAGAATATGTGTTGGGCAGAGAAGTACAACACGCACAGGAAAGGGACAAAAGAATGGAGAAAAAAAGAGAACTCAAAGAGACGCCACTTGTTTTCTATTAGTCTTTGCTTCAGGTCAGTTTTGTTTTTTTTGAAAGAGCTTCAGGTCAGTTTTGAATGAAAAACCCTGTAATAGAACATTATTAATGAAGGTTTTCTTTGAGAAAATATGACCAGTGGGAACTGATATGTTGAAAAATAACTTACTAGGTAAAAGATGATGGCAAGATGAGGCCTGAAGCCCCAGCTGTGATACCCATATAGCTTACTGTGTAAAGTGGTTTCGAGAGCGGCATTCCTACGAAAAGTTAATTATTTAGAGGAGTCAAAGAAATTTCAAAAAGGGGAGAATGCGATGGTCACTCCTTTCAAACTGTCCCCATTTTAATGTTGCATAGTAGTTATGATTAAGTGTATGTAAAAAAATGTTTTCTTGGGGAGCAGAAAGCAGGAAGTGGGGAACGGTATAGGACTTAGCATTCTACTAGTAGTGTTAATAAATTATCTACTAGTAAAGGAGAACATACCTAAAGCCAGCAAAACATATCCTGGGATTAAAAGAGAGGAACTAATAACAGACCACAAGAGCATCCTCTGCATGTGATCCTGTTGCAATGAAGCAGAAATGTTAAACAGCCTGAAAGACATTGACAATGGTCATTCCATCTCCCCATATACATGTAGGAAGCATCTAACCTTGAAATGTGCAATTATTTGTCCAAAATGCAGTCCCACAAAACATGTAACAGCAGCCATTAAAGGGAGCTGAACCTCATTGTTACGAAGCAAGTCAGCAGAAGAAATCAAGGTATTACAAACTCCGATAAAGACGGAAATAATAATTTAAAGGAGCAGCAGAAAAAGCTACGAAAATTGTCTCTGAGAGGATCCCTCACAAAGAAAAAGACCCAGCTCTAAATAGGAAGTGGGAGAGAGAGCTGAAATATAATAGCACTGTTCATTAGCCATAGTGAAACTCCGGGGGTGGGGGTGGGGGTGGGGGTGGGGGTGGGGGTGG